>CALSCE010010667.1:3559023-3617056 GCA_943593645.1 Bovichtus variegatus | reverse complement strand
ACACACACACACACACACACACACACACACACACACACACACACACAACCAGAGCAAAACAGAAACTCAAGAGACAGAATTACCATACTAGACTTCCCTTTCAATATTTCACCTTACAGTGTATTTCTTCTGACACTCAAACAAACCATCTGCGGCCAACTGGTGGGTGTAGTATTGGTGTCCAATGGAGGTGTGTGTGTGTGTGTGTGTGTGTGTGTGTGTGTGTGTGTGTGTGTGCGTTATACGGGGGTATCTGCAGGATAGCTTGATTAGCTAGCTGTAGAATGTCAGAATTGCCCACTACAGATCAACCTTGAACAACCTTTCCGTCCACTTGATAAGGTCCACTTACCTCCAAAAGCTCTTATCTCATTCACTCATTCACTGCAGTGAAGAAACTGAGCAGGGAGATTTTGCAGAGTGGCTTGGGTTTGAAACGGTAGTATACTGCATTGGTGGGATGAACTCAGAACATTTATTAAGTAGTAATTAGATAACATATAGAAAATAGAGCAAAGTTGCTATTAGTATAAAGCAGTTCATATCTACAGCGCTGAACCTGCCCTGGGTTGGAGCAGAAACATTCCTTGCCCACCTGAGATGGGTTTTTAGTTCTGTGTTAAGAGCTGTGGTGGAAGACATGTGGAGACAGCAAGGATTGTGATTGGTCGGCTGTGAGGCCTTCTACAAGTTGTTGGATTTTTTAAATTTATCGATTTTTAATTTTTAAAAAAAAAAACATTTTCTTTTTAACAAATTACAAAACACAGAATAAACCCGCATTCCTGATCCTTCCTATGAAAAAAAAAGCCAAATCCAAAAAAAATGTGAAAACGACATTGAGGAAGTTAAAAGCAATCTGCTCTGTTTCGATAATACACATCTCGCAAATCTACTGAAATCCTTCCACTCAAATTTTCTGCTCTCCATCGCAGTGAAAGAAGGAAAAATAAGCACAGTGATTGCACAACAATGGACTCCTATTCCGTAATGAGCCAAGGCAAAGAAGTTACCTGGCTGTAACTCACCATTTGGAAGTAGTAACCGAAAAGTAGACAGGTAGTGAGGATGACAAAGTTGAAATAAATGAACTGTGTCATTGTCATTATTTGTATCATGAGTCTATACAGCAACAACACTGGAAACAAGCAGGAAACTGCATCTAGATTGACAGGTGGGAGAGCGTGGGCGGTTCCTGGTGGCCTCGCTGCGTGTGGGTTTACCTTCAGGTCGGACTACCTCGGTGAGAGCATGGAGTCAGCTATCCAGCAGCTGCTTCATGCACAAGGACTACTTTTTCATTTGACACATTGAGTACTGTATTTTGGTGAATTTACTTCTTTAACAAAGTTAAGTTTTAAATGCAGGACCAAACCTTGTAATGTAGTATTCGTTTACATTGTGGAATTGCTTTAAGTATAGGATATGTATACTTCACCCAACACTGGTCTGCTATATTAAAAAACAATGCTACAATTGCTATCAGGCAAGCATCTCTTGCACAAAAATGGGAGCAGTAATTTGAAGCGATAACACCCAATTTGTATGAATTTGTTCAAGTTGTAAATGAAGCACATTGTGCTTGAGGTCTTGTTAAACCCTGAATGAGAGAAGGAACATTAATTTGAAATGCTTTTGAAATACAGATGGGTTGCTCCATTTTGCTAAATTAAAATGTGAAAGTCTTGCAAATCAAATCACAACTACTGTGGTCAAATCACTTCGGTTCTGGGTTATAATTCTTCTCTCCAGGAAATATCTCCCGAGTGCGACGGTTTATTTTATCCTAAAGTGCCATATATCCCCAACAAGGGTACTGTACGCGTACATGAGGCAAGATTTATGTTGGTGAGCTTTTCGATGAAGAAAGAGCACCACAATGCAGATTACCAATTCCACGCACAGCTGGAATTCCTGTTGTGAATGATACCTGCTGCACATACAGTGATTTTGTTAAGTGAATCTCTGCTTTCTCCAGCGAGACCAATCTCTGCTGGTCCGTCATGCTGGACAAGTAGTTATTGAGCAAAAGATTGAAAGTGAGAAAGAAGAGATTGGGCAAAGATGCTGGCGAGAGAGAGGGAAGGGAGGGAGAGAGGGAGGGCAAGAGACGTGAAAGTGAGGCCAGAGGATGAATGGGGGGGAGAATGAGAGGATGAAGAGAGGAGTGAGAGAACGAAGCTTCAGAGCTAATAGGAAGCACAGGGAGAGATGGAGTGATGGATTTGACTGAATAAACGAGAAACAGCGAGATAGCAGGGCCGGAGTGAGAGACTGCCCTGGGAGGCAAAAGATGCGGTGGAAGGAGACAGCTCAGCTCTGCTGCTTGCTATTCCAGGTGTCATCTTTTCCAGCCGCTGCTGATTAGTGCTTGAACATATCTCCTGGGGAGAAAATTAAATATTGATCCATTTTTCCCCTCTTCATTCTAGCCCCCCGATCCTTTTTTATTTATTTATTTTTTTTTATAGAAAAGACCACTACTGATGGAATTCTAAATGTGACTGGTCAGGGGTAAGCTATGTCAGGGAGCATTTATATTCGACAAAAAAAAACGCTCCCCCTGTGCCAATAAGTCCATTCATCCGTCCCCCCCCACCCCAGCTTTTACTGCATGCACTCTGTTCAGTGCAGTGAGAGCTGCTGCACCTTTCATACCTGCGAGAGCATGGCCTTCACTCTTTGTATGGCTTTTACAAATAAGGCATCTAGGAGACCAAAATGAGGCAAACGTACTTCTCTTGCAAAGATAAAGCTGTATGTATATATATATATATATATATATATATATATATATATATTTGACAGCAAAATAAAATATGTTAAACTAAGTGAGTTTGGACCACTGCAATTTCCCTTTTGAAAAGATGGACTAACACTCAATTTTGATCATTCAGGCTGTCAAAGTCAGTTTCACAATTCTATATGTGACCTTCAATTTAGCGTGAATGTTTCCATTCATGATACAGCTGCACACATGTTATTTATATTAAATCAGTAGCGCAGTCCACTTTCGTGATATTCAAGTCTTTAACCCTCCTCTTTTGTGGAAAAAAAAAAAAATTGATAGCCATTATGTTCTGGCTAAAATTGACTAACCTTGTTTCAATCCGCAGGTGAATTTTCACGGGTGGCGAGTGCGAGGCAACATGGACAAGACCCAAGTGTGGACAATGCAGACAGACCGATACATTTCAGGTATTTATTTTACTTACTGAGCAATGAGGCAGGCAAGGGTCAAAACCAGAAAGGCAGAAATCCAAAGAGGCAGGACATCCAAAGTCCTAAAAGACCAGGCAGAGGTTCACAAACTGCAGGAAACACATTTTAGGTTCCAGGTCTCAGATAACAGAGGACCCAAAACAAAGGCATGAAGCAACAAAACAACTATGGCAACTAATGACAATTTAGCAAGGAGTGAGTGGAAAAGAGCTCTTTAAATATCTGCAGGGCTGATGAAGGAACAGAGAAAAGGGCTACTGCAGGAGGGAGTGGCTGGTACAGGAGGACAAGTCAGAGGGCATCTGGACAGATAGAGAAAGGCAATGAATGGGTTTGAAGAAGTGAGAATGTGGCTGGAGGGAGAGGCAGAATGTGAGACAAATAGTCAGTTAGGATTAGTAAAACTGTGTTAACGGTTTGTCAGAGTATTCAGAAAGAAGACATGTGAAAACATTTGAAAAATGTGCTTCCTCTAACAACTACTACTTATCTAAATAGTCCTTCTTTTTCTTATAGGTCTATTTTGTCAAGCAACCTGATTAATCTATCTCCTGCTGGGAGACGGAAGAGAAAACAAGACTAAGTCTACAGTGAAGTGAAATTTGAAAGTGATATGTTTTCGCAATTCATTTGTTCCCAGTCTATAAATGGGATATTGTGGTTTGTTTGATGGAATCCATTTAGCAAAGTATTGTATTTGAAATGCAAAGTAATACAAACATAAGTTAAGAGCGCCTCGCCAGCTTTGAGATTTGCTTTTTTTAGTTATTTTGAGTGGATAGATTGATTTTTTGCTTTTTTATTTTTATTCAGTAGAAATTTGTAATGTGTCCAAAGATTTAAACCATGTATCTGTTGGTGTGATAGGCAGCATTGAAAACAAGTAGTCAATGTGGGGGAGTATTTTCATTTTTGACAGTTGCAATTTGTTCGATTCATCCATCGCCTGAGGTCGTTTTCTACTGTTTTTAACAATAGAGTGTAGATAAGATGAAACAACTCTGACAGCCTGGTGGAAATGTCAATATCCAAGTATCTAATGTTACCAGTACGAAGTGGGAGTGATGAGTTCTGCTCTGCAGAATCTTCTGAAAGTGGGAGTACAGTGGATTTGTTCCAGTTCATAGTGTAATTAGAGATTTTTGGATACATTTCGGATTATATTCCATTTCTGCCTAATGGATCCCCATAAACACAACATTGACATTATCATCGTATAAAGTGAATAATGGTGAATATGGTAGCAAACTTCTTCCTTCTTACAAAGCCAAAAGATAAAAAGCCAAATTAGCATCAAAATGTGAGTCGTATCTATGGCCACCTGACGAATGTCAAAGTCCAATATATGACAAAGTGGACCCCTTGATACTAGTTAAATAGTGCTGTGTGCATGTGACATTGGAATAACTAAATGCACATTTCTGAAGGCACACTGAGAAGGACACAAGAAGACAATATGATCGGAAGGTGTATCACATAAAAAGAAATATATATATAAATATCCTTCACGCCCACAGCAACATCCTTCTCCCTCAGGTAGTATCATAAATCCTCTTACTCCACCTGAGTCCTGCGGGTGGCATGAAAAGAACAGCCACGCATGTAAATCCTCTCCTTCATACACCTTGTCCCTCCTCCTCTCCTGCGTGTCCTGTTCTTCTCTGCGGAGCACTAGCTTTCAGTGTGACGTCCTCAGCTGTGAGGGCCCAGAGTGGTTGTGACAGTCCGGGATAGCAGCCGTTCCCCGCTGTCTGGGAGCATTAGCTCTGCTTCTTCAGGCTGACTGGGGATGCCTCCTGGCCCCCATACCTGGCTATATAGGGTCTTTTCCAGCTCACAGGGCAGATTAGGACACTATGGACTTTGTACAATATGATATGCAATAGAAATGGTGCACTGGTGATGACGAAAATAAACAAACAGCATCCGTTTGTGTTGCTTTGCCAGCCATATGAGAATGGTCTGAATGCAGCACTGAACTTGTTTTAACTCAAATAAACTGCCACACTAATGTGAGGCATTAATAATGTACACAAGCTAGGACTATTGCCAGATAGACTGGCAGCCCACCACCGCCCATACTGCATTATACTGCATTGTGGACTGTTTAATGGCACACAACAGCTGACAGAGTAAGAACAGACATATAGAGACGAGCGGTCTTACTTCTGTCATGGTAATACGGTTATTTTCGGTTATTTTGGACAGTATATGTGAGATGATGTATGTGTCCCCTTGGCATATGAATCCAGTCATATGTATGTATTTAAAAAAAAAAAACATCATCAACAACAGAAAATAACTAGATTAATTAAATTTTTTAATGATTTTTGTTTTCAAATAGGCCCATGAGTAATGGCTGTTATTTGTTATTTTAATATGAAATGGAATATGATTGGCAAAGCTCAGCAAGCTCAATCTGTGAAGCTATACTTACACAACAGATATGATTTGTTTTTTTAAATAACTAAAATAACTTTGTTTTTTGGCATTAGGTCTGCTGAGTTTGGATGTAAGTTGAAATTGTCTAAAGATAGGTTAGGAGAGCTGAGTTTGAAAGTTATGACATGACTTATGGGTCGTTAACAGATAAAAACACTTCAGGTTTAAGGGAAATGTACTCAAGGCAAAGGTCAGGAACAGGCTTACAGGTTGGCAACAGGATGGTAGTCAAACACATCTAAGAGGGGCACGACAGGTGAGCAGGCAACAAAGAGAAGCCTGAACAGATCAGGTTCATGTTCAGGTTCAGGTTCAGGTTCAGGTTCAGATGGCTAGAAAGCACAGGCTTAAGCATCGTTGACAATCTGGAATGAATGGAAATGGGCCGGTTATATACTGTAGGGCTGATGAGGGGAAAGTGGAAACAGGTGAGCTGTGACTGGGACAGGTGGGAGAATCTGAGGGCATCTGTTGGATGGATAGATAATGGCAAGGCAGGGGCCTGGGGAAGTGGGAAGTGGCAGGGACTGAGTAAAATAAAAACAACTGAGGCTGACGTTGTGACAAGTGAGACTGGGACAAAACATAAAATCGATCATCTCCTACAACTGCCTTGGCTGTGAGACGAACACTCCTGGTTCAGCTGCAAATACTGTAGAAACCTACTTCCTGTACTCTATATCAACAATGAACGTCACACATCAACAGTGTCAATCCACATAAACATGTGGCACCTCATGCTTCTGACGTACCCCCAGGGGTTATATATTAATTATTACCGTAATTAATGTATAACCCCTGCAAAATGCTATTTTTTTTTTAAAGACCACAATGCAACAGCACTATTTGCGTGCTAAACATCTTTATTATGGCTTCCTATGAGATAAATTGTTTAGTTTTTCAAATGTTGAATTGCAATGCATTGTGTGTCTATTATTCCTTGGTGGTGATTAAGACACATTTGGGGTAAATGATGAGAATTAATTAAGTGGTTTAACCTAAAACCTGTAAACTACTGTAACATTTGTTGTGGCGCTAATGAAGTAACTGAACGCACCAAAGTTCTGCAGTTCAAACTCAGGTGGCGACTCAGAGCTGCATGTGATGATGGCTTAAACAAAGGCTTTCCAGGCAACACTAGAACAACAATGTAATATGGCAGTGTTAGTCTGTTAATTTGCCAATTCATCTTCACTGCATGAGCAAAATAAACAATGTGTTTAATTATGAATACATTTTTAAAAGTATTTCAAAGTGTTCATTTTAATCTACCAAAAAAATTGGACGGGTGGTGTTCGAGTGGAAAGAAGATGTGTGAGTACTTTGCCCCTGACAGCCATTAAGACTTATTGTCCCTGACATGGTAACTGTAAAGGCGCTTGCAAACCAATTCGCATTTTTTCCCCAACCGACCTCTTTTTTCCACATTGGCAAGCAATCGCTATGCAAAAAAAAAAGGATGACCTTTACTTTTATAGACTATTTGTGATATGGAAAAAAAATGTCATAGCGTGATTCCTCTAACTACCATGGGTATTGAAGAAAAACCCAACAGCCCTCAGAATAAATGGCCGTAAAAGGCCTTTGTAGTGCTTCTGTGTGTCTATTTGGTTTGGGTACCTTTATCTAGAGGTTCAATTTGAACTTTCACGCACCATCAATAGCCATCAAGCGGATATTGCGAACTTGTGAGATTGAGGAAAAGACAGCTCTTGCATTAAAAGGACATCTCCAGAACAGATGGGATGCTTTGCTCTGCTGACAAAGCCCAAGGCCAAAGTCCAGACTCCATCATGATGACCAGTCCACCGTAGATTCCACAAGAGAAATAGCAAGTAAATCTTGACTGGCTCAGATCCAAACATCCAATTATTCAGCATCAGGGAAAGCCTCTCCTCTTCCCAGCCTGACTTTATTAGAAAAATTTGAACAAGCCAAACAGGAAATGTGCTTTCATTTCCAGAGGCACCCAAGAGCCAAGATTGAACGCCATTATAATGAGCTTTCCCAATGAGGTGCCACCTGTTTTATCCAGATAATTGGATGATTGGCCACCCTTAAACGACCCCTGCTTGGCAAGCAATCTTTCTTTCTTTCTCTCTCTCTTTCTGTCACGTATGCATGCTATACAACTCTTAAGAGGAACCATAACCAATGCATGTGGAAGGCATACTGTTATTGAAAAGGCTCAAGAGATGATGACAAAAATGAAAGCAGACAGCAGACAAACCATTCATCTGTTATGAGAAGAAATTAGTCTTGCCTGGTACTGTAAACCTTTCCAGCGCCATGCAAACAGCTCGGCTGGTGAACTTGGATTTTTTTTCGTTTGGATTTCAATTCGAATACAAAGAAATGTATACCTGATTACGTTATAGGGGTGCAACGGATCATAAAACTCACGGTGCGGATCAAATGAAGGTTTTGAGTCAAGGATCAGATACATTTTTTGGATCAGCAAAAAAAGAAAAAGACGGTATTCAAGGCTCCAGACTAAAGGACCATTCACACCAAGAATGATAACCATAACGATAACTATAAATATCCCTTCTCATGGATGGGGTCCACTACAGTGAACAGATATTTGGAAGCCCTTTTGAACCAGTATAGTTATAGTATCATATCCCAAACAACAGGTGGTGGATCCCCACAGCATTGTCTACAGTTCCGTTTCATTATTATCTGTGCATCTCTTTGTCGTTTGGAGATGTTGTATCATAAATCCAGAATGGCAGAGGGAAGAGGAGACGCACCAAGTAACTCAAGAATAAGTGTTAAATCATTTCAGTTTGAGAAAATGCTAGTTTTTTGTAAAAACAATTCTGTGACTGAAAATACATCCGTCCACTCCAGTGGACGTTATTCACCAAAGGGTATAATGTATCCGCCCACTGCAGTGGACGCCACACATCAACGGTAGAAAGTCATTCAAACATCCTTTTTTCTTATTTAATATTCTTATATGTATTCATACCATTTCCTCTTAGTAAATGTTTTAAAAACATGTGTTTTTTCAGACCTACAGTATGTTGAGTTTCTTGAATCACTTTTTATATCATTAATGCACTGCGTCCTCTGCAGTGGACAGATATGTAACTCCTTAAAAATGGCATACATTGAAATGAAAAATTATCTGCATCATTCTTTACAAACATTTTAAAAAATGACTTTGTCATGAGTTAAATCGTTTTCATCTACATGCGCCACCATTGCCATAGCAATCCCTCTCTAGTATCTATTTTATATTGCGGTGAAAAAACTATATATTGGCAAAAAACTAATTTTACAAGATTACATTTGAATACATCATGATAACGTTATAATTAACCTCGCCCGATGAAAAAGCAAGAACGCGTCATAAAGTTTCTCAATGGAACCTCGCTCTGGCTGCTGACAGCTAACGTTACTCGCTCTCCTGCCGATTTCAACATGGATTTGTTGTTCACAATGTGGCATTCAGGGATCGTTTACTTGAAAGTGATAATGCAGATTTCCTGATCGCCTATTTTTAATGAATATGGTCCAATAACGTCCGAGCTACATCAATCCATAATGCCACCATACTATACTGGGTCTCCATTAGACCACAATTAGGAATGCCACAGCTCACTGATGGCTTTAACAATAACCTGACAGATTTCTGTGCCATTATGAATCCATTTGCTGTAGAGCAGACACTGGACTCCCCGCTGAGACAATTCACATGATTATATCCATTTCACAGTGCACTGCTGAACATTACAGACTATGATGAATTTGATAATTCCATCATTTCACTCAAACATACTGCAGACATAGCCCACTGATGCTCTGCCCACGAGAGCGAATGAAGCCAATTTTTCCCTTCCTGGTTTTGCTCTAGAAGAATTATTGACATTGGAGATGGAGACATCTTCGATGGCACTTTAAGATGCAAAGAGACCAGCCTCGTTGATCATCATCAAGTGAGCTGAAAGGGTATGTTGTTTTACCTGACGTATAATGTAATGGGTTATACCGTACATAAATAAATGCAAACTGCATTGTATGTCGGCAAGTACAGCTATCGATTGGGATTTTAGCTGCTGCATATTTTTCATGAAACCTTAATCTCAAAGGTAACACGCCTCAAATGAAAATACATTAGACAACGTTGGAAGTTCACAACATGAGGCCAGAAACACTACTCCAAATGAATGCAATAGTTGCTCCATATCAGACCTTGTTTTAACGGCACCCCCATGGTAAAAATAAATAAATAAAAAAGTTATTGCAGGTTAAAACTAACTAATTGTTTGTATATTCACTCATGTGAATTGCATTACCATTCATAGCACCATTCAGTGTCTCATCCCAGATGCTTCCACTGCAGTACAGCTAGGACTGAATGACCAAATAAGGTAAAGAATACGATTAAACTTACGCTAAAACACACTTCGACAAGGAACACAAGGTTAACTTTCCCACTTCCAATCAGCAGCACACAGCCACTCCCCTAAACTCTGCAGTGGTAAGTATCCCAGACAGTCTCCCACAGTCTCAGATGAGACTAGCACATTCACAGCTTTTGAGTTTGCAACGCCTAGTAAGATTTTAAGTGTGTGTAGTGAACTTTTTTTTTTTAGATAGGTATACTATTTACATCGGTGGAAGAATGCAATCCTTCTTAGAATGGTTTGGATAAGAAAACGATAAAGAGGTGTTGCGTAAGGTGTGCACGGATGTATTTAGTTGCAGGAAAAGGTGTTTGTTCAAAGTTGCTTATGCATGTGTGTGAAATGTTTGAACCTGAGAGCTGGAGGGGGGCGGGTGGGGCAGATTTAGCTGGGTAATTGAGTGCTTAATCCCATCAAAGACCGCTTCATGCCGTCCGCCTCTCCCATAATCTGCCCATAATTACACACTCCCAGCATCAGACACACACACACACACACACACACACACACACACACACACACAGAGTTGTGCTTGTACACATAAACGGCCTTGTGCAGCCTTAAAGACAGTTCATCTTAAGGTCATTGATTATGCTTTGTCACCAAGGTAACTGAAATCATATGTGAGGAAAGTTTCACAACATTAGTGTCATACAAATACATTCATATATTTAATATAGCCTGGCATGCATGTAGCTCATTCCTATTATAGCATATCATAATAATTACCACTTGTGCTTATGTCAACATGTATGATGTCACATATTTGGTGTTATAGCTATGGCCTCTGGATTTTATATATTTAGGAAGTTACAGTGGATCAGAGGAAAGCAGGTTTTTCTCATTAATATGCAAACATGCACATCAAGGCACTCAATCATATGTGATTATCTCCTGTTGATGTGAACCCGTGTGTGAAGTATGACGTCTTTATCTACCAGTGTGCTCACATGACATGCTATAAAACCTTCAGATTAATACCATTCTTTATAATATTATTCCAGTCACTCACTTGTTATGGCTTTGTCACACTCACACTGCAAAGACAAATCCATTAGTGACTACATTTGGTTTCAGTTTGTCCACAGAGATACAAAACCCTTCGTCTGTCACAGTATGATATATATGCTACACAGTGTGCGAAACACGCTCCTAACCTGTGGGTCAGTGCAGTGAATCCCAGTGCTGACACATCTTTCATCAAGCTACAAAATGGCTCCAACACGATAGTTGTCCCACATAAATCCTAAGTAGTCCAGGTAAGCCAAGGAGGAGACAGAGGAGGAGGGGGAGGAAAAGAAGATGTTTTTTCTTGGACCAGCATGGCCAAAGGGGCTAGCGCTCACACAAGTAAATAATATGGTAAATACTGACACTTTTCTTCCTAAACACTCCCATCTGTCTGGCTCAGGGAGGGGAAATAAATACTTGTGGAGAGGAAAAGGGAAAGGCATGGTAATGAACCAGCAGGGCAGCAGATTAGAAATGCAGACGTGGACGCAGCCCCTGGTTTGAATCCCAAGCCATTTTATGAAAGGATAGGGGCAGGAGAGTAACCCTGTCTGCACTCTCAATAACCATCAGTTTGGTCACGAGCAAAGCACAGTGGAGTCAAGGCATGTTATGGTTTCAGCATACTGTAATATGAATGCTTTGTTTATATCAAAAGAAGCAGAAGCAGGAAATCTTAAAAGGTGTTTCCGTCACCATTACAAGATATTCATCCTTTTCCACTTCAGTCAAGCATTTAAACCTATTTTTCCCTCCCAACATTTCAGAATTTCTTTTTAACATTTCAAGGATTTCTTCTATGCACCAATTGAAAATGTGCCTTAAAATAGGTCAGATCAAAACGTACCTAATTTAGATGAGAGGGAGAGGAGCCGGAGAAAAAAAAAAGAACTCTTACAAAATAAAAGGAGGACAGAAAGTCAAAAGGCCTGCCAAAGAAAAACACCCATCCATTGCATTAACCACACACTCACACACTCAGTTGTACTAGCTAATAATAATACGTTCACGCGCTCCATCCAACGGTGAGCCAACACGCACGGTGGCTCAGTTGACCTCTTGTCTTCCTCAGGTGTCTATCAGCTGAGACAGAGAGGGAGCCAGGGGAGGAGGCGAGAGGAATTGAGGGGAGGGGGGAGGAGGAGAGGGAGGCAACAGACTGCCAGATCGCTGTGTGGCAGAGTAGCATGGCCTCTGGCACTGTCACCACTGCCGCTTCTGTTGTTGTTGCTGTCAGATGACGACAGGACAGAGAAAAACAGAGAAAAACAAGGGAGGGTCGGGTTAGGGAGGACAGTGCAGCTGATGGGAAAGACTACCAAAATATCTTATTCGAGTAGAAATGCACTTTGAACAAGTTGTTCTTATTCAGAAGGGAAACTACTGAAGAAAATGTTCACAGATACATTCCTTGAATTTGTTCGAGCACCCAAACTCACTCCTCAATCCCAAAAATGTCCTGAAGGTTGTCTGATTTTTATAAAACATTTTATAATTAACAAATGTCCGTTTAATGTTGGCAGGGTACCCTATGTCCCCCTTTTAATATCAAGTCTACTAGGCATGAGTGGGATATTCAATTGATAACTTTGAGTATTTATTATATTTCTACAGCTGAATGTAGAAGTATTTGGCTCAGAAGTATTTCGGTAAACAAAAAAGACCTCCGGTCGCAGTGAGTATGATGGCATCAGCTCACAGTGCCATTATTCAGCAGCAGTTCACAGCTTCCGCCAACATGCCGAATTGGATTTAATTTGCAGTCTACTGTACTGTACAGCCGGTCTAACTGCTGAGTGAGAAGCACTGGGTGTCCTCCGTCGTCACACACACATGCTGTACTCTCTAATGCTCAGGCTGGAAACTCTCTCTGTTTCTGCCTCTAAAGAAGCCAAATGTAAGTTTCACTGCCTCTGGTTTATTTTGGCATTTATTTCTCTTTCATTTGGAATTTACTTACAATATGGTTTCAGGGGTAACACGCTCTCCAAGGCTTGGGAGACACACTTGGACACACACAGAAACATACCAGAGAATTGTACGACGTGGAAAAAAACAATAATTGAAACGATGGTACTATAAGGTAGTCTTGCATTGCCAGATGTATGTCCACGCTATGTTTGCACTAAGCCAGCATTGGAAAAGGTCTTTTAAAGATGTATATAATGGGTTATATGAACTACCTTATATAAGTAAGTCATTATAATTACAAATGAGTTATTCAGACCTCATCATGTGCAGGTCCAGATGCACTGAGCTGACTAGTTAACTGGCTGGTAGAAAAATATTACAGAGGAACGTTTTATACTTGGTGTATTCTTTATATACTGTATATATTTATTGAATCAGGCTTTCTGTTGGCACAACATCAAGTCATTGTTATAGGTAAACATCCTTTCATCATAGGAAAAATGAATCATGGCATCATTACAGTTTAACAGCAATAATATGTTCTAAAAATGTTACATCAAAAATGTTATTTTCGTTGTATTGAAGGAATTTGAACAATCATTTGTTATATGATGTCTATATTAAATGGTAGCTAATCCAGGTTCCTTCTGTTTTCAAAGGTAGTTTAGGACGTTCAATAGTACAATGACAGTACATAACTATACTGAAATGCAATGAATAAACTATATTCCATGTAAATGTAAATTTAAAAAAGGACAAAGTGCACCGATTTCGCCTTTTGAACTTCTGGCTGATGTATGTCATGCTGTCTCTTTAGAAAATCAAAGCGAATAAAGTGTGCCTGTAGATGTCATGTTAGATGAAAGGGACGGAAAATGAAAATGGACATGACAGGCTCTGCCTAAAAAGCCTTTACACATTTGCTGACGTACAAAACAAGATATCATTATGTTGCTGTTTTTCCAATTACAGCAATAAAAGAATATGTGAATGTTTTCCTAGCTTGACATGAGGTGACTATTTTTAGGACGAGGACATTCGATGATTTGATGATGACTCCAGTGTCAACAGAGTTTTTCTTTTCCTGGAAACATGACATGGAGCTAATCCTGCAGTGAGACAGACAGACTGACAGACAGACAGACTGACAGACAGACAGACAGACAGATAGACAGACAGACAGATGGTGAGAGAGTTTCATCCTTGGACTTAGAGGAATGGCACAGTCCAAATTAACACACCCACACACACACACACAACCAAAGTTTACCCCAGAATTGGAAATCATCTGGCTTAATTAAATGCCATAATCACAATTAGATTTACGGATACAGACGTTCCTACACACTCCTGTGCACAGATGTGCACCTATCAATACAGCAATACACACATTATTATCACACAACATTTTACCCCATCTATCTGCATGCAACAGATTGACAATTTATTCAGTATTAATCCAGTAAAAATATTTTGCAACCACACTGGACTATCAGATTTAATAGCGTTAGAGGAATTGTATAGAGGTTATCCTCCAAAAAATGTTTTAACAGTAACTTTCTCTTGTCTTAATGTGCAATTAGAGATACTTTTTGTTGGATTTTTTAAGGGAGTTTCTTTTGAAATGTGTTGATATGGCAGATGTAGGGAGGAGTTGTATACCATTTTTATTCATTTAAGGGGGTATAAATTAATCCAAATTAATGCTAATGTGGCTCCATATCTACTTAATTGGAAATAGGCAACTGTTTTTTTTTAAACAAGTTTCCCATATCAACTTCAAGGCTAAAAATATGTCAGTGTTGTGTTTACAGCTTGTTGCCCCTAAGTTGCCGGAAAATAAGGTTTAAGTAAAACTTTGACTGTAGGACTTTACCATTTAAGTATAATTCCATGGTGGTACTAATACTTTCACAAGTCAAGTTTAGTACTTTTTCCACCAGCTGCATGTTTGCAGGCAGCTCTCTCACATCCCCTTATCATAACCCCAAACATAACAGGCAGTGGTGTGTACATCTGTGTATGCAGCAGACTGGAAAGGCTGTGAGAGTTGTGAGCCTGCAGCTCTAATTGAAATGCTGTTGGAGCCATTGGTAATGTAAAACACATCTTTTCAGTATGCCAGAGGAACTTTTCCTAGACCAACTGTAAAAGCTTTTATGAACCAGAGTCAGAGTTTGAATCACCACCATGTTCAACACGGAGAGAGTAAGAAAGTGGCCAATTATTGAAAAGGTTGTAGGTTACTTTTTGGAACGCAAAGAGATATGGAAACCACATGTTAGCGGCCGAGCTTCAGGCAGTGGCGTGCATGGGCTGGATACTTAATTGCTTGGATTGATCAAACGTTGCTTTAATTACAACATCCATGTATTCTAGGGACCTTCAGCCAGCCGTTTTGATACAGCAGTAATACTAAGCTTTGATG
Source organism: Bovichtus variegatus (assembly GCA_943593645.1). Taxonomy (NCBI): domain Eukaryota; kingdom Metazoa; phylum Chordata; class Actinopteri; order Perciformes; family Bovichtidae; genus Bovichtus; species Bovichtus variegatus. The sequence continues at coordinate 3,601,627 of CALSCE010010667.1, read as the reverse complement.
TTGTTGACCACAGCACTCGTGTTTTTCTCGATCCATCTTACTGTCTGATTGTTCGAGCCAATATTGTATCTGTTGTCTGGGAATTTTACATGAGGTTTATTCAGCCATCAGTGCACATTATAAGGGTTTTAAGGGATATTGCAAGTATAAAAAAAAAATGTTCCTTCATATAATGCCTTTGACAGAAAAGTTGCATGAAGTAATGTCAGTAAAAAAAATCCACTCTTGCATTTAAAATGATGGATTACATTTGCCAAGACAGCAGAATGTTCCTTAGAAATAACTTAATAGATTTTTGAAAACACAGGGAGCTGATGACTTCAGGAGGTCACTGCAGTAGAAATCCAAACCAGTGCTGTAGCTCCTGACTCGGATAAATACATGGGTTCTATTCATCACAGGCATTAATAGACAAAATAACAAGATTTCTTGAGAATAAACAAGTACCCACTGAAGACTGTATAACTGTGTGATGCAGCTAAACAAGAAAACTCAGAAATGGCTCCACTGCATGGGTGCATTTGTGGCCAGGCTGCAGACGCATGCACCCATGCATGTGTTTGTCCGCCTGTCTGTCCCTTTGTTCAGCGTGTTGGCAGTGCTACCTCCATTACACTGTGACTGTTTATCAAAGCCCTGCTCCCAGGCAACCTTGTCGCCTGGCAACACGAGTGAGATTCACCAAGGAGAGACTTCAACCAGGGGCAAAGGAAGAGAAAACAGAAGGAAAAAGAAAGGGCAGGACGCATCATCTCCAACTCTAGCTCTCCACCTTTTTGGTTTTCTTCTGCATGGCTCTACAGTGGTACACAATGCCTGCCTTCACACCCGGCAAGTCCATTGTAAACCTACAGTTTGGCAGCATACGCAAAACAGCTTGCAATTATTCTCTGAAACACATGAACACTGAGCCAGACAGGTAAGGTGTGAGTGTCATTTTGTTTGTGGCCTGCAGCTCAATATCACTCTGCCAATCGTTAAATCTGGCTCCATAGGCTAGTTATAGAACTACTTGCACACTCACTAACCACCACATGCACGTGCATCCACACTGGAGGCTCCGTGATCGAATGTGAAACGCGTCTTCATTTTAGAGCTGTTACACCGTAGAGCTGCAATTACCCACTGATGCCTGCTTACCGCCAGGCAATCAACACTCCATTAGCCCCTCCATGCTCAGCCCGCAGACACACATATGCACTGACACCCACAGACACACACACATGGACAGGCAGACACTTGTACGCACAAATGCACACTACCCTCTCCCTCCTCCCAGCAACTGCAATTCTGGAGAGGGCGCAAATCATTACAGACTGCTGCGGCTTTTTTTTTCTTCCCCCTTTTTTTTTGTTGATCTTCCCTGTTTTTCGTTGTCTTCCAGTATTTTTTCCCTCAATCCTTAAAATCACGCTGCTACCGTAGCTCCCGCTTCCTGAAGGATTGCTGGCTTTTTCCAGATTCAACATATTCTAGCAGAGGAAACCGATCATGTAATACTTCACCTGAGGTACAGTGGAGAGAAATGTGTTATTCATTGCCAAAGGCATTTCTATCATGTTAAGTGGAAAATCTGCTGCAGAGAGGTGACTGAGATGCAGGTGGTGCTGAAATGAACACAAACAGACACACGCGCGCACACACACACACATACACACACTGAAACATGTTTTTGAATCTGTGCACTGAAGCACAGATGCATACAGTACAAACAGACACAGTCAAAAATAGTAAGATAAATGTGTAAATCTGCTTTCCTGGTTAAAATAGCAAGTCTCTGCAGCGTTATGCATTGCAGTTCACAGCTTAAGACAAATATCGGTCCGCTTGTGTTTTCTCTCTTTTAACTTTCTAATCCAGTTGAGGACACAGGCACCCTCCAAGAATATGTTCCACCCATAGCACATATATTACTTTCCTGATCAGTCCTCCTGTCCCAGCATGTGAGTATTGTCGGCGCCTTCAAACACTCGAGGGGAGATGCAGGCCGTCCTTCACTTTGCCTTCTTTAAATTGGCGTTCTTTTGGGTAACAAAGACTGAGCCCAAGGTGTCATTATTCATACTGATGACTCACAGACAAGGAGATGTTTTTTTCTGTCTGAACACTGACTGAGAGGAAAGCAATCGACATCCCATATGGCAATATGAAAATACCATGAAATTGTCATCACCACATGAATGTTGTTTTCTTTTTTTTTTTTTTTTAAACATAGGCAATAACTGCAAGGACACGGTCACCTTGAACGAAATACTGCATACACTATGTGGAAATGATCCCGAGTCTCTGCGTTGTTCTTGTCTATAGGGCTTGAAATGTTCTTTAAACTATGTTTCCATTAGCACTGACTTTGTGAGTGAAAAGAAGTCTTTAAAGTGTGAAATATGTCCTTTACTTTGAACCTAAACCCTTTTATGTCAATATAACCTTTGCAACTTGAGTGAGGAGGCACATGTACTCTAACTGCTTTTGAAAATAGCTTACTGCAGATGCACTATGGAACCCAGCTTGAACATGCATAGGAAAGTCTCCTCCTGACAATATAACATAAATGCAGGGAAAGTAGAGAAATAACACCACTTTGTAAAATTCATATGGGGTATTTTGTATTGTATCAAATGTCTCTTTAAAGCACCGTAAAAGAATTTTCCCACCCATCAACTTATCCCTTATGAGATTACTTCAAATCTACTTGCAGTACTGAAAGTGTAATGATCTCCACACAGTGACAGAAGCCACATGCTTTTATTTCCTGTGGTCATTTTTGTGGTTCAGGTATTTATTTAGATATTCAGCCAAATCCCAAAGAGTGGTGCATGGCAGATCACATTCCTGTAATGTCTCCCCAGTGAATTAATGCAAATATATCAAATGTGGCCTTAGGCGTGCAGTATGTTAATTCAGGACATGACACAGTATACTGTTGATAGTTTATGAGGAGAAGTACATAGGTTAATTCGGATTAATGTTGCATGTGCTGGAACTGAGCGCCATGTTAAATACAGGTCAAAACAATTCTGCTAGAGTGCAAACAGATTAACTGCGGTGTTCAGCACTGGCATGTGCATAGTGTTATGTAAGCATGTTAACATGAATAATGTGCACACACATTAAATGAATGTACGATAACTCCCCAAAAAAGTCAATTGAGCTCAAGTGAATAAACAATCATTCATTAGTTCATTAGTAATGGTAATATATTAGCATTGACTTGGATTTTACAATGAATACAGACAAAGGTTTTTGCATTGTGATGTGCAGTTATCCTCAACCACCCACTGAACAATAACGGAATTAATTTACTAAAGAACTGTACTTAAGTACACTTTTGAGTTACTTGTACTTTTAGTATTTTCATTTTCTTTTAGTTTATACTTCTAGTCCATACAATTCAGAGGCAAATATTGTACTCTTTACTTAACTACATTTATTTGAGAGCATATTTAGTGACTTTGAAGATTCAGTTTCAACAATAAAATGTATCATGTATTATTATATAGGTTAAGATAAATATTATGAAATTCAAAAACTACCCCGCAGTATAATTAGTAAAAATATAAGCTCCTCCCTTACCAGCCGCAAAGTTGAAGCTATGAACAATGAATGCATCAATATTATAACATATATTATTCTGAAATAGGCCATGGTGCAGAATGAGTACTTTTATTTTTTGTACTTTATTTACATTTTGCTGTTAACTTCTTTTTACCTTATACTTTTACTTGAGTAGAATTTTAAACGCCTGACTTTTACTTGTAACAGAATATTTCTACACTGTGATATCAGTACTTGTACTTAAGTAAAATATCTACTGGTTGTAGTATAGGGGAGAAGGGCACACTTACCCTCTCTTTTTATTCCTACATTTTCCCTGGGAAGGCACACGCTTTTATGCAAGAGAGACCATGAGTGCTTTGTCTCCTTTCAATTTGCAGGGAGGTTACAATGTTGCCATGTATATTGCCTTGCAATAAAGTGCTGAAAGACAGTCCTGGTGTGGTCCATGTCCACTACAAAAACGAGTTAGATCCAATATTCACAGCAGAAACAACAGGAGAGAGAGAGAAAAGTGTGCTTAGCCACTGGAAATGAGCAAAATTTCAATACAAGTCAATGCAATAATGAAAGGTGCCTTTGTCCACTGTGGCAGCATGATGAACTTTCTAACAACGGTTTTATTTATCCGTAAAGGCAGTAGCAGCAGCAGATAATTGTGGGTGGGGGAGCTAACATTTTGTCCTAGAAAACAAATGACTCAATATGATAATAAATGATAAGTTTGTTTTTACTATGATACTTTTCCCTGCCATAAAACGGGGGTCTTGTGTTTTTCTACTGAGGATCATTTGATCAATCTTTAGTGAGCTGAAGTCTGTATTTATGCCTCACAGTGACTGTACAGACAGCACTACAATACCGCCTGCAGACACAACAGGATGCAGACATGCACGGTTATAGAAAACACTTTTTTTTTTTTTTTTTTTTTTACACAGACAGAAGCCCCACACACAACATTTCCCAATGCGTTATCGAACAAAAAAATGACATATTAAGCTCACAAAACGAATTCCATCGCCAACGTGCGATAAAAGTTGCAGCCAGCACAGCAACCGCTTTCACAAGACAACCATCACTATAAACGGAATGGCTCAGACTGGCTCAAACTGCACCGAACGCCTAGACGCCAACATATACATAAACATATGTCATAAGCTGGCACACACATTAACCATGACCATCAAAACAATGAGGTGCTTAATTAACAACTAATATTCAATTTAAATAAATATGTAGTCATGTCGCCACCACTGTTCCTCAGGTGAGTCTCCGCTCCATGCAGCTGATGTGTAAAGCAATGTCAAAGAGATACAAAACAGCTTGAATAAGTCCAGGAAAGCATCCAGATATGGCCTTAATAAGAACATGTAAATTTCCCCGCTATGGGACTAATAAAGGATTTCTGATTCTGAACATGCCGGCGACAATAATCACATTTTTCAACATTACACTTTGCCAGGTGACGTTCAGCGGACAGCTCGTCACTTATTCCATAAATGTTGGGAAAATGTTTTGGCCATCACAGTCATCTTCCACCTTCACTCGTTTTAACGGAAGAAGGAATCGTTACGTAACATACCTCACGGCCACAGCACGAAGACTTATTTTTTTATTAATAAGTAAGTCTAGCTAATCATAATAATTTGCAGGCCAAAATCAACTCCGGTTGGCTCCACAAGTCGATTTTGCGTGCAATTACTACAATTTATTTATATTTTAATATTTAATCTTGTTGAATTCACTTTCATTCAAACGTTTGTGTTACATTATTAAAAATGAAGGACGTTTTCGGGGGTGCTCGGCCTATTTAGATGAGGGGCTTGAGTGCCCCTGTGCCGCCTCGTCTGCACGTAGGTTTTAAATATTTTAAATATATTCATTCGGTACAAAAGCCAGGCTATTCAGCAGCTGCGGTTAGAGGGCTTCATTTTAACAACTGCCTTAAATTATCCTCCAACTATATTGTTTCTATATTCTTGTTCCCCTGATTCACAGTAACTCTTTTTTTGTTTTATGTATTGAGCTGATTACAACAAGTCCATTTAATACATTTTTGGGTGGCCACTGTCACAATTTGAGTTCCTCCATTGAGGCAAAAAACTCATCTTGATACCACCGAAACACCTTCAGCCACTCAGAGCCAGCAAAAGAAATTCGACCCATCCACTCATTGATTTCTTTTCTCGCATTCCCACTCTCCAGTCCTGCACATTTTAGGCTGGTAAAAAAAATTAAATAAAATCACGGTAGTGTGGATGTGCATCGCTGGCAACTGGTAAAAAAGAGAGACACGGAGTCAACAAAAGTTGCTGGTGTGAAAGTTTCTGATTAAAACAGCAGTGCTAAAAGGTATTGCCTTGAGTGTGCTACCCAAAAGTACATAAAAACTTTCCCTCTGCAACTGCTGTATGGAAATTTTATGTTGTATATTACTGTTATTTTGTGCATTGACATAATAAATCCATAAACTAAAACCCAGTGCTTACTGTTTTATTGCCTTTCACTTTTTTGGCAAGTATGTAGCATAAATAAAGCAGCGCAAAATATTAAAGAGCTGAAGTACTTTTTTTTTTTTTTTTTTTATTTATCCAAAGATGGCTGCAATTGAAGTTTTTTAAATAATTAGCATCAACAACCAATTGTCCATAACAATCACAGAAGAATATCAGTCTTGCCAGTTGTTTACTTTTGTTTGAAAAGACAGAAACAAATGTTTCAATACTGGCAAGTCCTTTTCTTTCACCATCCATCCATCCATCCATCTTCTTCCGCTTATCCGGGGTCGGGTCGCGGGGGCAACAGCTCCAGCAGGGGGCCCCAAACTTCCCTATCCCGGGCCACATTGGCCAACTCTGACTGGGGGACCCCGAGGCGTTCCCAGGCCAGTGTGGAGATATAATCTCTCCACCTCGTCCTGGGTCTTCCCCGTGGTCTCCTCCCAGCTGGCTGTGCCTGGAACACCTCCCTAGGGAGGCGCCCAGGGGGCATCCTTACCAGATGCCCGAACCACCTCAACTGGCTCCTTTCTACGCAAAGGAGCAGCGGTTCTACTCCGAGCTTCTCTCGGATGACTGAACTCCTCACCCTATCTCTAAGGGAGAAGCCAGCCACCCTTCTGAGAAAACCCATTTCGGCCGCTTGCACCCGCGATCTCGTCCTTTCGGTCATGACCCAACCTTCATGACCATAGGTGAGAGTAGGAACGAAGATAGACCGGTAGATCGAGAGCTTTGCCTTCTGGCTCAGCTCTCTTTTCGTCACAACGGTGCGGTAAAGCGAGTGCAATACCGCGCCCGCTGCTCCGATTCTCCGGCCCATCTCCCGCTCCATTTTCCCCTCACTCGTGAACAAGACCCCGAGGTACTTGAACTCCTTCACTTGGGGTAGGGACTCATTCCCTACCCGGAGTAGACAATCCACCGGTTTCCTGCTGAGAACCATGGCCTCAGATTTTGAGGTGCTGATCCTCATTCCAACCGCTTCACACTCGGCTGCGAACCGATCCAGTGAGTGCTGAAGGTCACAGGCTGATGATGCCATCAGGACCACATCGTCTGCAAAGAGCAGCGATGAGATCCCAAGCCCACCAAACTGCAACCCCTCCTCCCCCCGACTACGCCTCGATATCCTGTCCATGAATACCACAAACAGGATTGGTGACAAAGCGCAGCCCTGGCGGAGGCCAACACCCACTGGAAACGAGTCCGACTTACTGCCGAGAACCCGGACACAACTCTTGCTTTGGGCGTACAGGGATTGGATGGCTCTCAAAAGCGCCCCCCTCACCCCATACTCCCGCAGCACCTCCCACAGTATCTCCCGGGGGACCCGGTCATACGCTTTCTCCAGGTCCACAAAACACATGTAAACCGGATGGGCATACTCCCAGGCCCCCTCCAGGATCCTTGTGAGAGTGAAGAGCTGGTCCGTTGTTCCACGGCCAGAACGGAATCCGCATTGTTCCTCTTCAATCTGAGGTTCGACTATCGGCCGAACCCTCCTTTCCAGCACCTTGGAGTAAACTTTACCCGGGAGGCTGAGCAGTGTGATACCCCTATAATTGGCACACACTCTCTGGTCCCCCTTTTTAAACAGGGGAACCACCACCCCGGTCTGCCACTCCTTAGGCACTGTTCCCGACTTCCACGCAATGTTGAAGAGACGTGTCAGCCACGACAGCCCCTCCCCACCCAAAGCCTTCAACATTTCTGGACGGATCTCATCAATCCCCGGGGCCTTGCCACTGTGGAGTTGTTTGACTACCTCAGTGACTTCCACCAGGGAAATTGCTGATGATCCCCCATAATCTTCCAGCCCTGCCTCTATCAAAGAGGGCGTATTAGTCGGATTGAGGAGTTCCTCAAAATGCTCCTTCCACCGCCCGAGTACCTCCTCAGTTGAGGTCAACAGTGTTCCATCCCTGCTGTAAACAGCTTGGATGGTTCCCCGCTTCCCCCTCCTGAGGTGCCGGACAGTACGCCAGAAGCACTTTGGTGCCGACCGAAAGTCCTTCTCCATGGCTTCTCCGAACTCCTCCCACACCCGCTGCTTTGCCTCTGTCACGGCCGAGGCCGCTGCCCTTCGGGCCTGTCGGTACCTTGCAACCGCCTCTGGAGTCCCCCGTGATAACATATCTCGGAAGGACTCCTTCTTCAGTCGGACGGCTTCCCTGACCACCGCGGTCCACCACGGTGTTCGAGGGTTACCGCCCCTTGAGGCACCTAAGACCTTGAGGCCGCAGGCTCCCGCCGCAGCTTCAGCAATGGAAGCTTTGAACATTGACCACTCAGGCTCAATGCCCCCAACCTCCACAGGGATGCCAGAGAAACTCCGCCGGAGGTGTGAGTTAAAGGTCTCTTGGGTATGGGCCTCCTCCAGACGTTCCCAGTTCACCCGCACTACCCGTTTGGGCTTACCAGGTCTGTCCAGACTCTTCCCCCACCCCCTGACCCAACTCACCACCAGATGGTGATCAGTTGACAGCTCCGCCCCTCTCTTTACCCGAGTGTCCAAAACATGCGGCCTCAGATCAGATGATACGATTACAAAATCGATCATCGATCTTCGGCCTAAGGTGCTCTGGTACCATGTACACTTATGAGCATCCTTATGTTCGAACATGGTGTTTGTTATGGACAGCCCATGTCTAGCACAGAAGTCCAATAACAAACAACCACTCGGGTTGAGATCAGGGAGGCCGTTCCTCCCAATCACGCCTCTCCAGGTGTCTCCATCGCTGCCCACGTGCGCGTTGAAGTCTCCCAGTAGAACTATGGAGTCCCCTACTGGAGCCCCCAACAGGACTCCATTCAGGGTCTCCAAGAAGGCCGAATACTCTGAACTGCTGTTCGGTGCATATGCACAGACAACAGTCAGAGTTTTCCCCCCCATAACCCGTAGGCGTAGGGAGGCGACCCTCTCGTCTACCGGGGTGAACTCCAACGTAACGGCACTCAGCCGGGGATTTGTGAGTATCCCCACACCCGCCCGGCGCCTCACACCCTGAGCAACTCCAGAGAAGAATAAAGTCCAACCCCTATCCAGGAGTACGGTTCCAGAACCGAGACTGTGCGTAGAGGAGAGCCCAACCAGATCTAACTGGTAGCGCTCCGCCTCCCGCACAAGCTCCGGCTCTTTCCCCCACAGAGAGGTGACGTTCCACGTCCCCAGAGCCAGCCTTTGCTGCCCAGGTCTGGTCCGTCGAGGTCCCCGACCTTCACTGCCACCCGTCTGGCAATGTACCCGACCCCAACGGTTCTTCCTGCGGGTGGTAGGCCCACATGATGGAGAGGGGGGGGGTGCCACGTTGCTTTTTCGGGCTATGCCCGGCCGGGCTCCGTGGCAAACCCGGCCACCAGGCGCTCGTTGACGGGCCCCCCTTCCAGGCCTGGCTCCAGACGGGGGCCCCGGGCTTCCTCCGGGCAGGGTCACACCTCCTCTTTTTTGTTCTTCCATTGGAGTTCTTGAAAATGGAAAAAAAAAAAAGTTCTTTTCTTTCACCATTTACTTTAATTTTATGACAACCATTTACTTTAATTTTATGACAACCTAATTATCCCTCACTAGCTAGATATGTTACCACATCATAATGACGTAATGTTATTAAAAGGAACACCTGCTACCAGGGCTGAGAATAGATGAATCCGTCAACCAAGTTGCTTGCAGCGTTTTGAGTTACTCACTGCTTGCCATAAAGAGAAAGTTGTCTCTTTTCATGTTTCCCACAATGCTCACTACGTTCCCTCACTTCTCAGTTTCCCCTCTTCCATTTTTCTCAGTGACATCAACAATGTAAATAATTACCCATAGTACTGAGAATGAAAATCAAAACACTGAAAAGAGAAAAGAAAAATCTCCTCCCACACAAACATCTCATAAACCACCACCCTGTCAAAAATGAGCCGCATTTCCAATTGCAGTTTTCGATCTGTATGTCAGTGTATCTCTGAAAGTAGTAATTAAGTTGTCAGGGAGAGAGCATGCGAGAGAAACATAATAAGCACCACACACACAGGCAGTCTGTGTGGAAGGGACAGTTAAGGGACAGAATAGGCATTATGAGTACGCTGATGGCAGTGACAACTGTGTGCTATACGTCTTTACTCCTCCCTATCCAAAACCTATTGACTATGTACACACACGTCAATGACAGGTCATTTAGATCTAAACATGTCGCCATTGTAGCAGTACTGCTTTCTAACAGACCTGCTACTGTGTATGGATATATCCTCAGTTTGCAAATAACCCTAGCAAGATCTTTATCCTTTCATCCAACTTTTCAAAATCATTTAGTTTTGTACAGTATATCTATATAAAAAAAAAGACCTCTAGTGATGTTGCAAGACAACTGTATGGGTGCCAGAGCAGGGATAAAGGTTTAGGACCGCAGCCAAAAGCAACAGAGGCAAACAGCTGTCACTGAATTTATGTCACTATCATAAAGAAAGTGATAACGTGCATTGAGGAGGTCAAGCACAATCCCCAGACTTTATCCATTCGTCTCAGTCGTTTTCAGTGTAACTTTTCAGATAAGTCACAGTTCTGTTGTGGAGCTTTCCTTTCACTGCTGGCCATGCAGGAGAGGGTCTCGTCGGACAGCCGTTTGGGGTTTGGTGGCAGATCTTGTTGACATTTCGGAGACGCTCAACGAATGACCGAGTCAGAGATGGGTCAAGAATAAATTGTGACGGTTGACAGCATTACTCGGGAGGAGGAAAAGCAAAAGAGAGAGAGAGAGAGAGAGAGAGAGAGAGAGAGAGAGAGAGAGAGAGAGAGTGAAAGAGATGTAAAAGAATAGTGACAAATGTAGACCCAAACAAGTGCTCATTAGCTCATTTGCCAGGAACTGGCTGTCCCTGACAAGAAGGAACGAAATGCAGCAGTAAAGGGATTTGAAGCTCCATCTTCCCACCATCAGTCTCGATCACCCATGGCTCTTGTTAGACCCCGACCATTAGCTACACGCAGAGTGGCTAACTAGCATCCCACAGCTCCACTTCCAGTGTGACAGTGTCCTTAACAGCACTGGAGCATGGCGGGGCAGAGAGTGACAAGGGTCTCGCTTGCAAAAAAAAAGAAAATGGAAACATATGCATTTCAGTTGAGGAAATGTGTTCACGCCCACACACGTGTCAAAGTATTGTTAATGTTTCGTATATGTAAACACAGATACATATCAAGGCATTAACTCAATCTGACCACCGAGCTTGATTTTTTTTTTTCAACATTTATCTCACTTTCCTGATTTGCGTTACTACTTTGTCCTCAATGTGGATTTCCTTACTATTGTATCATGGTTGGACACTGAGTTCTCATAATAAATAAATGGAGCACAGAGAGTCACATATGAATATTCTTTAACCTCCTTCACTCTCTTGCCCTTCAACCACTGCCGTGTACGTCTTGTCACAAAACACACTTCACACATGGCCCAAATATATCACATAGTCTATCATCAGAGCCTTTTACCCCCTCTATTCTTCCACCCACCAATCTTCTCCTCTCATGTCTTCCTCAGCTGCTGCCTCACATGCTGACCCTGTTCCCTGGAGATGCAGCTGGGATAACGTACAGCTATTTGACCTCAGCACAGATAGAAACACACACACACGTTTACATTCCAGCACACAGACTCACACAGCATGATGCACAAATTCCATCCTCTTCGCCATTGGTCATGAAGAGGGCACACATGTAACAGTAGGTTGTGAGAATGATTCGTCGGGACTTCATCTGACATCCTATTAATCACCATCATCACATCATCTTCATTAGTCACCCAGTAACACAAAACAAGGCATTCTGGGACTTAATGTGGTTGGGGAAACATTCAGATGATCCAGCAGATAAAATCAGATACATTTGCTTAGTTCAGCTTTTGGATTTATACATTTGTGTCACATAAGTATATCACATCATTTTGTGGATGATCTACAATTGCCTCATAAATGAACCAAGGAATAAATTAACCAAGGATTAAACACTCTTGTTGTTTTAGTTGCTTTAATCTGGACCTTGGAACAGGGCAAGGGACTTGATGGGTGGAGAATCAGAAATTGTCCAAAAAATTTGATGGAAATGATGAGCAAAACTACTTTATTGAAATTTAATTTGAAATAAACCAGAATTATCCCTTAATGTAGCAATTTCTTTGCTGCCGCACTAATCTCATAGTTGTTATACATTATTATTATTATATATTTATAAATGTTGGAAACTCTTTTTCCGTTTCTACAGGAGGAAGATGTCCAGCCACCACAAGCTGAAGCTCCTAAATCGACCTTTCTCTCCTGATTAGGATCACAGCAGAAGGAGGTGGGAGGGAAGAGGAGAGCAGGAACCAGGAGGAGGTAGAGGAGGGAGGAGAGGGCATCGGGGGAGCTCTCGAGGAACACACACCAGTTGACTCTGCTGCACCCTTCACAGTGAGAGCTGTCAATCCAATTATCCCGACAGTCTGGTTCACAAACGCGCGCACACACATATAGTACGTACACTCTCCACCTCTGCACTGAAGTACACTCCACCCACATGAATTGCTCATGCACACATATACACCCTCAAATATTGCAGACCTTTAAAAGGCACATACATACTCCCTGCCCACACACACACACACACACACATGAAGACTGCTCCAGCTGAGCCCCCGACTATCCTTGCGTCCCCTGCTTGGTGACAGTATCACAGCAACAACATGTGCAGCGGGGGGTGTGCAACACTCTCCAGCTAATCAATGCATGCAAACACCGGCATCTCCATGCATGGACACTTCAAAGCCCCGCTGTCGTGTGATGCGTGCCTGCCTGTTGTAAATTCCCCTTCAAATGCTACAACAAACCCCTTTGAACATCCTTCCTGCCCCTTCTTCCTTCTCTCCCTCTCCATCTCTTCACTTCGACTTGGCAATCCACCTCGTTTATTACAGCTTGTTTACTGTGACGTTAACCCCTTCATGTTCGTGATGAGAGTGCAGCCTTTTCTTTATGTGCATGTTGCATCTTATTGCATAGCCTGTCTGTTGTAATCGTGTCCTGGAGAAAGTGTCGCAATATCTATTTTCTACCATCCTACACAAAACATGGCAAGTTGTTCCGTTTTCTTTGGCATAAAGAAGGGGAATAAACACAAGTAATCACAAGCCACACAGTCCCTCTTTCAATCTAAAGTGTCTTATGGCATTGAAGCTGAATGCAGCGTTGAAACAAGTGGCAACCTCCAGAACTGAAAAATGAAGCCAATGCAAAAGTGTCTGCGACACCTCTGGTTGCAAAATGAAAGTCCGATTGTCTAGAGATCTACGAGAAAATGACCCTTTTTCTAACTTGATCTATTACCTCAATAAACATTGTCCTTATGTGTGTATCGTCTCAATCGATTGTTTCAAGTCTTCTTCAATGCAGCATGATATTAGCTTTGTAAATGATGGTCCCATTTGGAGTAAAAAAAAACAATAAAGCACCGTATGCTTTAGGGCAGGGGTCCGAAACCACTGGGCCGCGGACTAGTACCAGGCCGTAGACCATTTGGTATGTATATATATTATATATATTACAATGTAATAATATAAATAAAAGTGCATAATATAGAATGGAATAATTACATTTACATTATATATGTAATAGTTAAATTATATGTTTTCCACTTTATGTGTTTTGTTATGCCTGGCCCATAGAACAATTGTCTTGCATGAAACCGGTCCATGGTGGAAAAAGGTTGGGGACCGCTGCTTTAGGGCGTAGCTACCATGGTGTTGTCCGTGTCCGTGTCCGTGTTTTCGTTTTAGAACTTTAACAGTGTAAAAACGATGGCCAAAATGCCAGACTTGAGCCTTCAAGACAGTAGTCCACAAACCAATGGGAGACGTCACGGCGGCTACATCCACTTCTTTTATACAGTCCGTGTATCAGGCAGGAAACATAGAAGACGACCCGACAAGGAACAATGGGACGGACAGGTATATACAGTATACACACAGACTCTAAACACATGAACAGGACACAGCTGGAGGAGGCAGGCAAAGACACCTGGGCAGCAGGCTGATTGGACACAGGAGGATCAAATCAGGGCGGGGCAAACAAATCACTGAAGGCGGGAAAGCACAAAGACAGGAAGTAACACTAGACATGACACAAGGGGAGTGTAGTCTACAAAATAAAACAGGAAACAGGGGGAAAACAGAAAGCCAGGATCATGACACTATGATTGAGAACAAACTAATTCCTGGTAGCAGCACCAGTGTTCTGCATTCAACTTCACACGCATCTGCATTAGGTATGCTCTCTGCTGCCAAAAGTTTCAGAGTTTTTCTCCCTCACATGTACACTGGTCGGATGAGTGTATGTAATCTATCAATTGGGAGTCAGGATTCAGGTGTCTGACCCAGCCAACCCTCTCTAATTCAAGACATGCTTCTCTCACTCTATAATTGGGAGACATTAAATATTAAATATATAGGCCTTTTTAACAGCTACAGAGGGCTAACATCTGGTAAAGTCGTGCCATTTCAGTAGAATTACGGCATGAAGTGTGATGTGATTTTGGTAAGCTGCACATCATGTTGAACAACTCTGATCAGACTGTGATTACTAAAGTAAAGGTAAAGGGAAGGCAGTATTTCAGGCCAGAAATGATGAAATGTGACCTACAAAGGAGTCACTATTATGTTGTCTACCCAAAGTATATACATAGATAAGCAAAGGATGGCCAAATGGAAGTAGGAGGTGAAGGTGCAACCTGGGTGGGAATGAGTGTGAGACTGAATTCTTCCTGAAGAAGTGAAAGAAGGATGTGAGATTAGGGAGAAAAATGAGAAATGATGGGAGGTGAAAAGCATTTAGTTGAAAGGGGTGGTATAAAAGTAAATGTGGTGAGTTAGAGGGAATAAGATGCTGAGTGAAGGGAGCTATAGAGGTAGTTTATGGTACAAAAGATAAATATGACAGTCTTCTTAGAGGGTGAGGTTAATGGATTTCTCCTGTCTCAGCCCTCATCCTTTTTGAAAAACATCCTTGTCCACCGCGGCTTATATTGAAAGCTCCGGACACTCGTCACGACTCGCTGGCTAAAAGTAATGGTGGTTTGCGTTCTAATATGAAATGACCGTTAATATATAATGCTTTTGTTGTTGGGACTTCCCATTTCTGTATGATTTCAATTGGCTCTGACATGCTGTATGGGTGTGTGATTCACAAGGAACAGTTAGTTTCTTTTGCATTTCAAACACCGTGTATTAGAGATCATGCTGTGTGATATTTTTCACCAAATCGAAACTGTACTCACTCTATGCCTGACGTGACATATGATAATGAGTTTTATGTGCACCGTTCCCATGTGTGACATATATCTCTGTCATATGATGATAAATGCACGACCTCTCTTAGCGAGATTGATTTTTTTATTCAGTGATTTCTCAGCTGAAAAAATAGCTGTCAATGTCTCTTGTTCTGTAGTTGCATTGCTAGAAGGAACATGCCCTTGTAAGCAATTAAACAGCTCAAGAATAAACACTGCATTGGCTGCGGAGCACCACTTGTCCACCAACAATGTAGCAGTTCATTTTTAACCATTAACATTTAAATGGCTGCTACGATTGATTGACCAAGTTTGAATGGCAATTTTAACACACAAGTGATTCCTCTCATTCGCTATCAGCGCTGATGTTGTCACAACATCGCGTCACGGTGCTTTGGCAATTATGCTTTCATTGTGCTCTGGATTGTCAGACACTCTCAAACAGCTCCATTTGTATTAGACTGAAATACAGTGTGACACAATTGCACATGGAGTAATGGTTGCCTTAAAAGTAGCCATCGCGGCATAAATAATGTAAAACAAAGTGAGTCATGGCCTGACACAATCCTTAGATCAGCTTTTTCACCTCTTATTTCAATCCAAACAGAAAGCATTGTGTCAGCCAACAGTATGTCACATGGTTCTTAAAAGTAGTCATTGCATTACGAGTATAAATCTATGCCGTATATGCTGAAGATCATTTGGAAATTGGGATCGTGTTAAATGCTCCACATATAATATGATTTAGGTGGCATTGAGCTTCAGACTGTTGACTTACGGGGTGATTCAGAAGACATCCGTCCACCCGGCTACACATTTATCATCCATCCAGTGTGATGTCTTTAATAATATTTTCATCTGATGAAGTTTCTGCTCAGCGATGATGGTGAGCATATTGCTGCTACTGGAAAGATGAATTCATTACATTACATGCCACCAGTCTCTAGCAATATGTATAATCGTGCATACACTGAATAGTGCCTACTACTACCGCACAACAGAATGTAATAAAAGTACGTGGGCAGAAAGGTCAAAAATGTTTTTGGGGTCATTTGCACTGATCAAAAATGTTTGAGTATGTTATGTGTCTAATATACTTTAAGACTTAAAAGTAGCCTGGTTAACTGTGAAAGAAACCAGGATGTGAGTTGAAGGTATTCCTGATTCATCCATATCTGAAAAAGTCACTGCTTCACTGAGCAAAGCATTTCAGCTCAAATGAGCTTGCTCTGTGTCTTAAAATAGAAGACTGAGTTACTGTGAGGTTTATTTGCATGTGTTGGGTTGAGCATAAAAAAATACAAATATTTTGTAGTTCTAAAATAGCAAAGCATTAGAAGTTAGAAATGTAGTACATGTACATAACAGGAAACAGAAGCACCCTCTAGATCATTATTAAGCATGATTTTTTTTTTGCACTGATATAATAGCAATGACAGCAATTAATTTCAGGCTTAAAATGGAAAAAAAAAAAAAACTAAACAGAAAACAGCTGATTTCGATATTATACCTTTTTTAAATCACAAGGCTGTGTTGGACTCCACTGAGGAACCATGAAGCCCCTGGATTGGATAATATAAAATATGAGGTTGTAATATAGCAATATATAATATATAAAGTTCAGTGGGGGATATTTTGAATGTGAGTTCAAATGGAAGACTTTGCTGTCTTTTCTATCGCTGCTACAAAAACTATGGTCATGGTGTCAAACATTTGCAGCCTTCATTAATGGAGAAACAACGTGCATCAAATGAATCTCTCCTTGGTGTGTGCTATGCTTGATGGGTTCATCAGTGACAAATGGCCTCCAACCAACTCAGGTGAGGGAAGAGTATATCCCCCCTCAGCACTCTAATGGCTCCTCAGATGGTGGTGGTGTGTGTGTGTGTGTGTGTGTTGCGAGAAAGACGGACGCAAAGAGACTGAGCTCCTGAAAAGCATGTGATGTTGGATCTCTATGGTGACGCGTTCACTTGGTTGTGACGGGCTTTGGTGGCTTGTGGCCACTCAAACATGAAGTTACATTAAATTGATAAATGTATAGCGTTGAGCATATATATAGGTTTGGCGTTATGGGAAATATGGTATTGGGAGGTGTACTTATATGTGACTGTTGGGGACTATATGTGCATGCATGTGCAACATTTTAGATTGTATTCCAAACTGCCTTCCTGTCAAAAATGGGAGTCTACAGGGGTGTAGAGTGCATTTGTCCCCTTTGTGTACTAAATGCAGGTCCATATTCTCATACATACCTGCAGACATGCATGTATGCAAAATCCATCGTTCACTCATCGCTCCTCTTGGTCTACATCTCCTACTTTATTAATGTGAGTTCACTAAAGGATACGGGTAGATCACCTGAATCATTTACTTCATGAAGACTCAATACCAAAGCTCTAATATTTTGAGCACACAACAAATCTACACAAGTAAGATGACACTTACCTTAATACAGTTTGTTTACCTGACATTAAAAAAAAATAATAATTTAAACCAACAAAAGGAAAAAAATTTAATTTAATTTAATTAAATTTGTAATAAAAAAATGTAATGAAAGTTTTTTTTCTTTGAAGGATAATTCAGCTTTGTTACAATTTGGATCTTATTTTTGTAGTGAATTTCCAATTTTGAACCTCCCTGCGGTGATCTAGCATACCAGTAGATGATAACGGCCTACTGAGACAATTAGGAGGTAGAGGAGGGCCATACCACATCAAATCTATGGTCCCAGTGACAACTGATAACAGCCATTCAATGGGCTGATAACATCGGAGCGGCTGAAATAAATAATAATCTATCCTAACAATACTAACTATAACAGCTTGTTTAGGCTGTGCTTAGGCACTGCAGCGCTTCGACCAAAATGCTTACATGCTGCTGTTTAATATGTATTGTATGCACAATGGTCAACAAGGTTGATGGGAATGTCATTAGTTTTGTAGGTTAAAATTGAAAACTCTAGAGCTGATTGGTCTGGAACAAAGCAGTGGTCAGACCAACTTTGCTAAAAAAATATGGGACATTGTGAGATACATTTTTATAAAAAATATAAATACTTCCATTTATTAAATGTATGTTTGTATTTCCTTTCTTGAACAGTTGATAAGGCAAACTGGTGTATAAAGAATGCATGAATTAAATGTACCAATTCAGCAACAAATTCTTAACAAAAGTCTCCTCAATTACTTCCCCACAAAGTTCCATATGTCTTACTTGCCCGATTGCACCATTCGTTACTGTCCTAACAGACAAGTCAACACTTCAACCATCTGTTTTACACGCCAACCACATGAGGTAGAATATGTTCATAAATCGCTCTTATTGCTTTTTCAGTGTTGGAAAATCCACCTTGGGAAGCAAGATGCAGAGTGCATAGATCTATCATAAAGAAAAATTCGGCAATTAGACGCGATCAGCATTATGGGAAACAAAGGGAACATATTCTTGTCATGACACTGCGGAGGTGTTTTTTATGTTATTTTCAATTATTTTTTTCCCCCTCAGCACAGATTGATTGCGATCACAACCAGTTTCAGTGACTTACAGCAGATGTTGCTGCCTTCAACAGCACAAATGCAGCGTTACAGTAATAGCATTTCTATATGGATTCCCATTCCCTCTTTATTCTGCTTTTAATTGGGATTGCTGCACAGTCAAATGCATGCGCTGTATGCTTTGCACCCTCACGCGGCCAATGAGAAATGAACAAAGTGAGTCCTTTCCCATTGATTTCTGCTTTTCATTATGCTGCAGCGGGCATTGGGGGCTATTTCACAAAGTGCCCCTTTATCACCTGCGTTCTTTTATGAAATGGAAATTATAACCGTGGGAGAAAAAACCTTCCACCCATCATTGCCAGAGCTAGTCCTGCTAAGTCTGTTGGGATACATTCACTGACACAGTGTAGGCTGGAACAGACATCCACAGTCATGGTCAGCTACCGATATGAGCTTATTCATCTGTAAACTGTTTCCACACATTATCTAGAACTTGGCAGCCATCCTAAAGACTGATTAGTTACTGAGAGAAGTAATCAAAATGTTGTCTGTGTGGTCTGACATCACAGCTCACACCTGCTCGCCTTTTAAATGGCTCCTCTGCGTGAGGATTCGTCATAGCTGTGAAAAATCTCTCCTCTGAGTGCCTTGGTGCTTTTGCCAACATCTCTTCACGTCCATCTGTCGTTCTTTTTACCTGTACTCCTTCTCTTTCACCCACGCGCTTTCTTGTGTGGATCTCAAACGCAAACTCCCTCTTACCTCAGCTCACCCCCCCCCCCCCCACTTACACCCACCCATGTCCTGACACCACCTTGTCTCTCTCTTCCACATCTTGATGCCAGTTGCTTCATCTCTGCCTTCACACACATTCTCCACTGATTCATTCTCCAGAGGAAGGATTTTGTCCTATAAAGAAGACTGCGCCTCGCGTTCCATATGTCCTCTTTGCGCTTCGCTGTGCCCCAACTTTTTTTTTGTAATTGGATCATCTCTCTTGCAGCAAACCCAACTTCTGTTATTTTGGGGAGATTTAACCACTTAACACGTATCATTCATATGTGTTTGGACCCATATATTTTGCCGTCTACAGAAATAATCACGCTGATCTTGAGCTGTACCTTTTTTCAGGGGAACTGTTAGACATTCTGGACCCCCTGAACAGAGCCTGATGCATTCCAAGGCCCCTATTCAGGTGGAGCTTCTGCTTTTTAGGACAAAGTTGCCTCTTTTGAAAAACTTATTTTGTGAGTTGTGGTTTTGAGTTCAAACCTTGCTTTATTGAGCTATTATAGTAGTAAATAAACAACATATTGACATTGTTCATATTTTGTTTTCGATTTACCAGTTTATCTGTAATCACTGCCATAGCCCACACCGTGTTCGCTTTAGTGTTTACTTCATGCCTGTCTTTAGATATTCCATGGTGTTTTTCTGCTGAAGTAACGGAAAACAAATGTGTTTTTTTTGGCCACAGCTGACATTGTGGAATGTAAAGATCTTATTATTATAGTTATATCCGAACAATACTTTAAAAATGAAAGTGGTATTAGTTATTATTCTTGCAAGTCCAGTTGATCAGTGAGTATGGAGGCGATTACTGATTTTCACGATCACTGACAAGAATATAGAGTAGTTAAATTGTAAAGTTGTTGCAATCTACGTTGACACAACGTTTATTTTGGGGATACAGTATATATACCCAAAACATCCTTTTTAATTGCCAATAGAAGGCTGACACTTGCGACAGGTGACAGCTCATATTTAGGCGAAATTTCATGTGACCTGAATGCAGCATTCGTCTCCCTCCACCTCCCTCCATACACCCTCTTGGTTTCTGAGTGGCACACGTGATGAACACAGGTGATTAACCCATGTAATGACCTCTGCAGTGTGCTTACAAGTCACAGAACCACTGACGCAGAGACAGTAGCTCTGTAGACCTGCCAGTGTTTACCTGCTGAGGGATGTAAGCTAATATGCTCTGTGTAAATACATAAATAAGTCAGTGCAGTTGTTCCTCAGAGTGAAATGAGTTACTAACATACCCAGGTATCACTGCAATATATAATAATACGTCTGGAAACATGTCGTACAAGCGCAATATATTAGCAAAGAGAACAACAGCATGGTGACTCGTGTAACATTTCTTGAAGATGATGAAGTGGTGATAAGCACAAGTGTAGGTGGGTGGGTGAATGAGGTGGGGTTGTGTGGGTGAGAGGGATATGGGATTTGCCTCCATGCTTGTCTTTATGTGTGTGGATGGGACTACATGTTTACATGTCATTTGCATGTTTGTGGAGATATGCATGTGCATATGTGTCATGTATGAATATGTGTGTGCTATAAATGTATACACTATACAAAAAGCGTGACGAATTCTATTCTGTATTGCTCTTTCCCCACTGGCTGTTTGTGTTCTCTCTTTCTCTTCTGCGCCACACATACACACCACACACTTCGCAGCATCCTCCCTGTCCATCCTTCCCTCTCCATCATACTTCTCTCCACGAAACTTGCAACAACAAAAAAAATGGCTGTCTTTTAAATGGCCCACTCAGCATGGTAAGATAACTCGCTTATCATCAAGGTCTGCATAGACGTCACACTTGCACACAAAAACACCAGTGCACAGCTGAAGATTTGGGCAAGGCTATGCATTTGCATATCCCGTACACACATTCAAACCATGCGTTTTTTGCATACAAATAGACGCATGTACGCACATGGCTCCTTGCTGTGACGCTCATTCCTCATCTTCATTTCTTACTTCCTCCACAACCAGTGCACCCTTCTCTCCTCTCCCACCCTCCCTGTTCTATGCTGTCTGCCCCATAGGGAAGATTTCACACAGAGTGAAATACAGCATTGCCAACATATGTCTCTAGCAATCAATTTAAGCCACAGGGCTATCTCTCTTGGCTCCCTCTGCTTAATACACTACCACAGAGGGCTGCATGCAGACTGGCTTGGCTCTGTTCTCATCTTGTTTACAGGCAGAATTAATCTAATAAGAAGAATTTGCTTTTTGCATTGTGTGACTTTGTGCGTTATTTCTCAGTGTATTGACAAATGACAATAAGCAGCCAGCTTCAACACTTGTTATTTACAAGGTGGGCAGACACTTACTGAAGCACAGGCTTGTGTTTGATGTGCTGCCTTCCATTTATGACTGCAGTAATATGGAAATGGTAATCACTGGCGCAAAGCAGGTAAGTAAAAGTAAAGAGTTGTTTTTTTCACATGTGAGAAAGTGGTGGTGAACATCAAAAAGGGCAATCTGAATTGCTTCTGCGCGTTTCCCTAAGTGTTTTGTTTTCAAGGTAAAAATGGTTCATTGGAATTGTAATGATGATCAGTGTAATGTTTGTGCTCCCTGTAAACACTGTGTCACCCTGTAGCCGGTTATTTCTGGGGGTTTTTTCACAACCAGCGGACTTGGGCAGTTCCCTGTGAATTCTATCTCTCTTTTTGTGCTAGCAAAATAAATGCCCACTTTCAGGGTGAGGGCAGCAATGCATTACGAAGACAGGAAGGAGGGAGAATGGAAGAAGAGAAGGGGCAAGTGAGTGAAAGTGTGGAGATAATCTAACACAGGTGGCTGTTGTTGTTTTTTAGGAGGAAATATGTCTTGCCTCTTATCTGAGCTGTGATGTGGGATCATTAATTTGTCTGCTTCTCTCCGTGCTCCTGCTGAAGCCTGCCGTTTCAGTCGATTGCCTGTGGTCGTTAACACAAGAATCCGAATGGAAGGAGGAGGCACGTCTAGGTGAAGCACAGATTTATGCAGACATGCATGCATACATACAAAGAAAACATGCAATCGCTTGTAGACAGACACAAATGCAGCTACACACCTACACAGACACAATGAAATTGATTCCTTTCATTCTCTCAAATGCATTCGCACTGCCTAATCGCAGCTACTGTGTTAAAACCTCAAATGAAAAGCTGGATGGACTGATGGACTGTCTTCATTATGTTCCAGTCTGCCTCTAAAAACCACTGGGAAGAGGTGTAGAGGTAGGAGAGGTTTTAAATCACCATAATCCCTTCCCAGTGCCTTTTCAGTCCTGCTTTTAAGTCGCCTCTCTTGCTCTCTTTCCCTGTATCCCCTATTTGTCCATGTCAAACTACCCATGTGAGGAAAATAGGTGCCTTTCACTGTGAAATAACGCCAGGCTTTCTCTTCAAATAAAGGAAAAAAGAAAAACTGCTGCAGTCCTTGAGGGCTTCAAGGCTCCCAATCAGAATATTCCACTTTGCCCTGCCTTCATTTCTAAGTGCCATGGAACCCTGCTGGTACCTTTCCACGTTCAGATTAGGGTATTATTCTCAGTTTTAAATGCTCCCATCAATTAGTGGTGGTCTGAGGATTGCTTAGGGCAGCAGAACTACACCTCAGTGGTTCAAACTGTCATCTTTTATTGATGTTGGTGAGGCTAAGGCACATCTGCCCTCAGAGGGACCAGTATGCCGAGTGGTCAGCCGTGGAATCCATTCTACAGAAGTGGTCCAATAAAGTAGGGGAATAATGAGCAATGGAGTGTGAAAACGAGTGGCTTGGCTGAATAACAAGGTCAGTATTATTGCATGTGCTTTGTTTATATCGATGATGGCTTTGAGAGATCTTGGTAAAGAAGTGTACTTTTTCAGAACACTTGAACACAAACAATGAGGGGAGTTTGTATAGAACAATTACACAAACTAACATTGATTCTGTTTTAACCAAAAACAGTGCAGCATTTAATAGGCCTCAGTTTTAAAACCTGAATTTTTTTTAACTATAACCCTGCTATTAAAACCTTCTAAATCCGAGCCATAACAGCTTTCTGTAAACTGTGCATTGTACATTTCTGCTCATTAATTACAGGTGGGAGTTTTCACAAAGAAACTGTAATTCAAAGAATTACAAGATCAGCCAAAGAAGGTGCATTTAAAGCGTACCTCTTGATAAGAATTGATTTTCCAAATGAGAACAGATAAATAGGCCTACATTAAGAACAATTATTCACAACAGTTATGAATGAAACAAAAAGGTCAAGGGACAAAAGTGAACAGAGGGAAAATGACATTTAAGCCGTCTGATCTGGACAAACATATTGTAAAATGATGAATATAATGAACAGAGTAGTAAACGGTCGTTATTCAAATTTAAAGGTTTTATCAACAGGGCATTTATATGTGTCTGGCCAACCCACTGACCATTGTTCTCCACGCGCAGCTTGACATCCCTGCAGAAGCCATTGTTATGAAGGTCACGTCACAGAAAAGAAACGAAAAGAGTTTCATTGCAGAAAGTTCAGGGTGAGGACCTTCTACTAGTGCTGCATTATGCTCCTGTGGAGGACTTACACTATTCACTTGGTACAATGCAACGTGCCGTCAGTAGCTTCCAGTTGGATCACATGAATGAGGAGACCTGGAGCCTGGCCATTGGTACTTTGTCAAAAGGTTTCCCCAAGGTGGATGGCAGCCATAACCCACGACGGTCAGGTGGGAGTGTGGTTGAGACTGTGTCTGTAAAACGGTGTTTGCGGGGTTTTTTGTGCTAAAATAACAGAACAATTTTAACAACTTACTGTACTAAATTATTTCTAGGACTCCTGGCTTCCTTGTATTTTGCACTTAAAATAAAAAATTTCATGCTACAGAGTTATTCAGTTGTCCCAGCATCCAAGGATCGTGTGCATTACTAAATTAATATTTTATAATATTCTACTTATTATTTCAAATAAATGTACAATGTACTAAAACAGTCATTACAATCTTTAGGCCATTGTCAGGCGATTTCCCACACACAAATGTGGGACATTAATGAGGAAGCTTCCTCCAACCTCTAACTGTGGGATAAAAAAGTAATAATTGTGCGAATGGGCGTGTGTGTGTGTGTGTGGGTGTGTGTTTGTGGGTGGGTGGGTTCGTGCATGGCAGAGAACCTTTGCGTATCATAGAAGTTGTACATGTACATGGGATTCAACTCCGTCTTTCTGCTTTCAATTAAGCCGATAATGAGCTGACATTAAGGTCAAGCATGGACAGTGGTGCAGGAAAACTATGAACATTAATGAAAAGACACTTCTCAGAGTGGCCTGTAAATATTATGTAACACAGTATTAATATTTATCTATGTCTTATAACTCAACCTCTCAGGGAAAAAAACTGTGGTCCCCTCGACCTGCCAATGTTTTTGTTCCTGTGATGGTGTAAAGCTTGTGGGGGGGAATTGTGTTTTTTAAAGGCTAATAAAAGCTAAAACACTAAATAGACAGCAATATTTGTTTATAAATATATATATATATATTTTCTTTTTTAAATCACCATTCTTATCTCGACTTATGGAGTAAACCACACAACGTACAGTTGAGGAAGGTTATGTTCAAGAAATGTTATATATATATATTTACGTATATAAAGATGTCTATGTGATTTCTTACATCTGGAACAGAACCCAGACATTTCAGCAGCAACGGCACCCAACAGGCTCGAGCTAAAAGATATTTAACACACGGCCGAACCTGCAGAATGTCCTGACCATCCCCAGCAGGAGACATTATTTCATGTTTCTGATGCTTAATTCTGCTCCCAAACTAATGCTTCATTCTCATGCGCTACCTCCATGTAGCTTGAGTAAAAAAAAAAAAAAAGTCTGTTTCAGCCAAAATGATGAACCAATGAAACTTGAAGAGACAATGACATACAGTATGTTGCTGATGGACAGATATTTCTTCTGTTTGTCGCCCTCAGCTAAATGAAGAATATGGACCCTTTTCATAATGTACCACAAAGCATCTCCTCAACAGCAACTTATACACATTCCACACACTATATATACTATATCTACCATAGCTGTACTGTCATGCATTATTTCAACACGGGGGTAAAGAGAAGCCTGTGGAGGAGGAGTTGGCAGTGGTGCCAGCCACCACAGCACTCTGACAAGATTACCTCTCCACCCAATTCAATTAGAATCCCACTTTAGTCACCGCTCACCCCTTCAGGATCTCCATAATGATAACAGATGGCTCTCTCTGAGACACCCACAATTTTTCACCTCCAAGAGGCCTGGAGATGTGCAGTGCTGAAGCACTCATCATGGCAGAGCAGTGGATCATGCTGAGTCTTTTTCACAGTATGTCACAGTGATACTTCTTTAGCTTTATCAGGAGCGTGCTGCACAGGATTACTATTTTAATATGAGTAAAGGCATAGCCAATATTACAGTAAAAATGAACCAAAATGGAGAAAAAAATAGCAGAAACAAGTCCTGAAACAATCAGAGAAAATGTAGCAGATATTCTATTATATGTTTAAAAGTAGAACATATAAGCTACATTACTTTAGATAGAAGCTTTTTGTAGTTACTTGATTGACTGGCACCCCATATTTCTTTGTAATTCTTTTGTTTTAGGACTGTTGAAACATCCACTCCTTCACTGTTTGCGAAAGAACAGGAAATGAGAAGAGATAGGTTTCAATAATTCAAGTCCACCGAGTCTTGTAATATGAGGCTTTTGCGTAAGCAGTCTAAGGAGGAGCTTGAAGTCAAAAGCTTCTTTTGTCTTTTTCCTAGCATCTAAGAATTCTTAGCAACAGTGCTTTGATACATGGTGGTGGCAAATGATAGACTTTGTTATTGATATATGCCTTTGCATTGCAGCGTAGTATAATCTGTATATAATATTTTTTTCTTTAGAAATGATGCCCACATGCCTCAGCTGTACCTATGTTTTAATGCAAATGAGCAAATATTAGAATGATAATACGCTCATCTAAGATGGGGAACATGTTCAACAATGTACCTGCTAAACATTTTCATTACGAGCACGTTAGCATGCTGATGTTAGCATGTTGCTCAAAGCACCACTGCACAGCCTTATGATGCTGCTACGGTGGCTTTAGACAGTCTTTCCACTTGCATTTCCTTTTGTAGGTGTTTTGTATTGACAGTGACAATAGAGACACAGTTGCTATTACTGCCCTGCGCCAGATCTAGATGTTCACCCGATTGTTCCCACTGAGTTTGTTCTGTGTGATTTGCTCATGCTCCATTTTGTTATCAGCATTTAATAATTCTTCTCTCACTCTTAGTAGACTACCCGCTGTATGCCAGAGAATCCTGATACAAGTATTTCTCGTTGTGATGCTTGAAGGTTTTACGGTTTGTTAATTTTTTATGTTTAATTGTGTGTTTTTCCCTCATTGTTGAGGATATATCGCGTACAGGCAAGTAAGTAAATCCAGAAAGCTGAGAGTATGTAATACAGTGATGGTGCTGTATCGTGGGAACACAGCAGAGTGTCCTGCTCGGACATCAAACTCCACTTGAGATGTCTCCAGAGCTGGTTTCTTCTCACTCTATTTTTTATGTAAAATATAAAATCCTTCCCTGTGTGTGGCTCATGCAGAATAAATGAGGCCCCAGTTGTGTCATTTCTTGATACATTTTTAAAACACCCAACACATCGGTCCCTTTGTGGCGCCTCGAGCTAAGGCACATACCATGTCCTCGTGTCATGATGATTTTGGGGTCTAGCTCCAAACCCTTGTCTAACGCCATCCCCAATTTCTTTCTTACCTCCTCTCCTCCACTTACTCAACACAACATGAAGTGAATAGCACCAAAAATGGCCTGGGATTTTCATCAAAATCAGAGTGCTCTGTTCTGCTGATTGGCTGTGTACTGCATGAAAACAAAATTGTGACTTTTTGCATGTGATGGGAATCGAGTTCTTCCCGCTGAGAGGGAAGTTGGCACCAAAGCGCCTCTCGGTGTACACAAAACAGCGGATCAAAGGCACAAACGCGTCTTTTTGTTTTGGTAAGATGAGGATGTTCAAAAAATAGAAAGCAAGTATTGAAACGACAGGCAGTGCAGTGATATCGCTCAAGCCTCTTTTGTTGTTTAGTACTGCTTTTCTTCCTTTTCTGCTTGAACATAGATGATATGCTATTGTGCTCACGTCCATACTGTTAAATTACATTCCAAAGTAAGACATAAACCACAAATGTCTCTGTATACGTGCTTCTTTAACAAGTTGTTCAGGACCTGGAATGAACTGCACAAGAGGAGCGAGGCAGCAGTCATCGTTTTTCTTTCCGCAGTTTGTTTGTGTGCGTGTGTGTGTGTGTGTGTGTGTGTGTGTGTGTGTGTGTGTGTGTATGGGTGTGTGTGATCAAAGCGTCTCTATCCCACCATGTGCTGATCCAGCCCAGGCCAGATAGAGCTACTTAGTCCCCATAATGTCCTGGGGTCCCCTATCATCGCTGCCTTTGAATCCTGTCACAGATAACAGTGCAGATTATATGCCTCTCCTGAGTCACTTTCAAGTTGACTGTACTCTAAAATCGCAAATCTCTCAATCTGACTGCATACACTTGCTGCAGCAGGGCAGTAATGTCACTGCAAGGCTAAGGTGAAATTATTCCATTCCATCTTATTACAATCATCTATAGTTGGGCCCTTTCATATGATGTGGGGTTCAAAGGTGTACATATACTAGAGAGATGTGGGTCCTAAGCTGCAAACACATTGCAATCATGATGGAAGAAGGATAAAATATATATTCTGAATGACTATTTAAGTGAAATTAGAGTTATAATTAGTCTGTGCTTGTGTACTTATGCTTGTGTTTTGATATGTATATATGAGGGAGACTTGAGAAACTGTTTGTGTATAATGTGATTGCACTATTCCAGGTTTTTCAAATTAATATTCAGGTCGTATTGACCCATGTGAGAATTTCCTAGTAGAGGCAAAGTGTAAGAAACATTGAAACATGTTAAAATGTGTAGTTGGTGGTAGTCCTTCAGCTGAAAGCTTATGAGACAAGCAATTACCCTGTTAAAGTGTCTTTGTGCACGAAAGTGTGAACCTACCAGCTAAGAAGTCCCTGACCTGTAGCTGAATATGCTTCATACTTCTGCAGCGGCAATGCAAAACACCACATTTTCAATGTTTAATGTCTAACAGGTGGCTGTAGGGAAAAGGACAATTTGAATTCAGGAATGGGTGTAAATTGATACTTAATTTTACCATTACTTGTAATACTCCATGTGAAAGAGAAATGTTACAATCTTCTGCTGCAATATTGCTGACTCTCATTGTTTTACCTGCGCTTCCATTGACATACTGTAGGCACTAATGGTTCCATTCATTTTTAGCTGCGGCTGTTATTTGTGTATGTAAATTTTGCTCCTTTCGCTTTCATGTACCTACTACAAGTTTGAAGTGTCACACGCATTGCCCTAAGATCATGCAATATGACTTCATTCTGTATTCTTCATACTGGGATGACAAGGTTTGGAGACGATGAAAAGTTCAACCACAGTGTAGCCGGTTCAACCATCGGTGAATCCAACTGCATAATGGCAGAAGTGTGCACTCGCTGCTCTCTTGCATAATAATCATGACAATTGCAGCTTTAAGATTGCATTTCATTATGTGAGAAATCCCCTGCTGTCTCTGTTCAAGAATAGAAAACCTCTTTGGATGCATTAGGTATCTGCATAGAATAACTTTTTCTGATTCCAGACACTCGAATCACTTGAGCAAATTACACCATACTATGGCACATTGGCCCTTGACACTACACATCACAACGCCAAGGACATTCCTATCCATCCAGACCCCACCCACTGCCAAACTGTAACTATCCTCTTCTCAATTCTAGCTCAGGTTATTAATGGAGACTAAGTTGTGCACCATGCAGTGTTACCCTATGCTAATGGTCTTGCAGTCTGGCTTCAGAGGAAAGAGGTCCAAACTCTGTCAAATGTAATCTTTTAATAAAGTTTAATGGTAAAAAGAGTGCATCTGCCTCCATCGTCCCACCCCCTTACCTGTTTCTTATCCGGGCTGGGCTGCTGCTCCCTCATGCTAGCGCGCTGCAGCAGAGCACTTAGCTTAACACAGGGTGGATGTGACGAGAGGCGAGGAAGATGAGGAGGAGGGGGTTGGATGGTGGGTGGCCGGGTTACACACAGGGCCTTGTTAATGGGTACACAATGTGCCGAGAGACAAGAAGCAGCACACTCCAGCAGACAGCGCTGTCAACACTGAGAGAGAGAGACAAAGCGCAAAGGGTGGGAGAGAGGGAAGGAGAGAGAGAGGGTTATTATTCTCTCACTTTGTTTATCGGTTATCATTGGCGAGCACACAGACACGCAAGGACCAAAGCATCAAGGATACGCACAGGCACTGATTGACACACACACGTGCAGACACACACTCAGCTGTATGCAGGCAAAGACGCGCATAGAAATGAGGAAATGAGAAAGATACACATTCACACCCACATGCACACGCACAGCATGGTTAAGTGAATCTCCTAAATCACAAGCCAGTATTCAATTCATTAGGGAGCTCTTAGCAGCTGTTCTTGTCTAACCACATCAAGGCGCAGATTTAACACATGAATCTAACACTGAACACTTAGATAAGTCTGTTTTTCTAAGAGATGGGGGAATTCTCCCAATAATAGTCTGCCCAGAAATTGGTTTTAAACCCTAAGTCATAAGTACCATTAAGCTGGCAATGAAATAAAAATCAATGTATTCTCATAAGCAATATGGTGGGTGTGTAACCCAAAACAAAATATGCCCTGCATTTGGCCTTATTTGCTGAAATCGTCTAATTCACCACTCCTAATTGCGTCGTTGCCGGCAGTTGGTTGCAGTAATGTGATGTCATTAGTTGCACTTTTTACATCTGAGTTGTGGGTGCATGTTTCCAGTTTAAGTGTTGTTTATTTTGTCTTCACATTGGATAGATGGACCTGTTGTGATGCCAGGATTATTTAATTGTATTTTAAGGATTTTTCTGCTGTATTGGAGTTTGAATCTCATTTCCTTAGCTTTGGTCAGTCATGATAACAGTTTAGTCACCAGTTATCACAACATCATTACAAAAAAGTCTTACTCTGTCAGATTTCTTTGATTGAAGTCATTGTGTTCCCAGATCCCAGCAATCACATTAATTCAGAGAGCATACTGTCATTATTATCATTAAGAATAATGATAAAAACTATTAAAATAAGTCTCAAATTGTAAGAAACCAAGCTTATTATCATTATTAATTTAACTTGGTATTTAATTTCTCATACATTTCCAAGGGCTTTATACCAGTGCATACTGTAATTGCCATTTCCTGTACATGAAACACTTAAATACATATGTACCAATACTAAAATACCCTTCAGGAAAGAAATATTTTCATATGTGTTGGCCACATTTCTGATGGCTGTTGTACATACACAGAATCAATAGATGTATTTAGAACCTTTAAGAATGCCCTTTTGAAGTTAGCCTAATCAAGTGTAGTATGTCCAGTAACCAGATATTATCTTGTGATTGGTCCTGAATCATAGCATGTAAATAAAATACACAATAAAATGTAGCATTTGAAATACATTCCTAAAGTATTTAAATGAATTACAGCAACTTAATTATTGTGTGGCTGTTTATTGCTATTTTTCCAAGTGATAGATTGCTTTTAAACATGATGGATGGATGTGAAAAACATCTAATGAAAGGGGGCACTCAATTTGGGAGACCATTAAATCAGCTGCACATATTCACCTCCTCATCCATCTTCTTCATATAATGCTAGAAAAGACTCCTTGGTTCAGGGAACAAATATATCATTTACTTTTCTGTTGTTTTGCTTTTATACTGAAAAAAAATGTATCAGTGCTGAAATGCTGACAATAGATTTTCCCCGCATGACAAAAAGCTACTTCATTTTAAAGCACTTTTATGCCACTATACTGAAGCTCAAAATCATTTTCAGCCAGTTGTATTATAACTATAGCTGTAACTTTAAGCAAAGTCAGAGCATGTGTTGTCTTTGTTTTGGATTTTTTACCATTGGGATTTACTTATTCCAACATCTCCTTAACGTAACCTTTAACAATTCCACAGAGAGTCAAATGGCATCTACAATTCCAAAGAAGGAATACTGCCAAGGTGAAGCTGCTAATGTGAAAGACCCTAGACTGTATATAAGAAGTGGATATAGTCAGAGTGACGTCACCCAGTGGTTTGTGGAATACTGTTTTGAAGCCTTGGGTTTGGCGTTTTTGCCATGGCCAACTTGGTTTTAGGCAGTCGCCATCTTGTTTTTTGTTTTTAACCAGCGGTGACCATGGCAGTGACACAAGATTGTGGCACTAAGTACAATCAAACACTGAATAAGACAGTTTTAGGCAACCAAAATGTTACAATTAACTTTCATGAACAGAAAACACCAAGACCGCCATGGTAGTGACTTGTCAATCACAAGGTAGCCCCTCTATTAAGCATACCACACTTTGTCGTCTAGTTTACTCTAAAGGACCATCATTTACAATATGAACATCATGCTGTATTGAAGAAGTCTTGAAACTAGCAATTGAGACCATAAACTAATGTTTTAAAAATGTTTACTGAGGTAACAAATGAAGTTAGAAGTAGGGGTAATTCTCTCATAGACTATACAATCTGACTTCTTTTTGCAACCAAAAGAACCACCCCCTGCTGGATATTAAAGAGAATGCCAGTTTAAGCCACTTCCACACTGGCTTCACTTTTCAGAGCCAGGGACACCAGATCAAAAGTGAAATTTCTCCTGATTGGATCTGGGGTGGTTATGATTCAGATCACTCAGTTTAAGAATAAAGACTCTCAAATGCTGTCTGGAGCTCGCACAGTATGCACTCTGATTAACTTAAGCAAAGGCTCTGCTTATACTTAGAGCCGCCCATCATAGACAACATGGTGGGCAGCTCAGGCTGACCATGGATGGGTGTAAAGGTCACAGAGAGCGACTGAGAGAGACAATAAGGGATAATAAGTACAGAAATATGTGTCTGCTTTGTGTGTGTGTGTGTGTGTGTGTGTGTGTGTGTGTGGCGAACCAATGAGTAAGCAAATGCGTATGTTAGTGAGAGAGACAGACTGAGAGACATGCCTCCGCCAGTGCTGAGGGCAGCAGGTTTTTGGCAGAAGCAGCGCTTTTATGGGCGGAGGGGAGGAGAAGGGGATGAGAGAGTCGGAGGGATGGAGGAGTAAGAAGTGGTTGAGGAGGAAGAGAGAGGATTTGGCCGCAGTACCGGTGCCCTGCCATGTGGCGATGGCAGGGTCGTGTCAGCCCTGATTGGCTTCGGTCTTTGATGGAGGTTGACCTTGAGAGCTCGCTGCCATTAACTGACTCTGACTGCTCAGTGAACACCAGCCGGGCACATTCCCGTGCTCTCTCCCCGAGGCCACAGTCAGCAGGAAGCAGCCACACAGGCATGAGCGTGTACAGATGTGCACTTTACATACTAACACACACTTTACTGCATGTGAAGTCACTCTAGCTGGCACTATACCAAGCCTCAAGAATTGTTAAAGGGTCAGTTCACCCATATTACAAAAGGGCATTTAACGCTCACTTACAGTAGCTCTAGCTTTATCAACCTAGCAAGTATGCAAGTACATTTTCATATTCATAACCTCATTTTCTATTAGCATAATCAAAAACAGTACTTTTTTGGATAAGGCGACTGTTTTCTACCCCATTTGTGTGAAGGTTTCAGTCACAAAAAAGTTACTTCAGAGTCAAAAGAAGACACACAAACATACATTTAGCAGCGTCAGTAGTTGTATTACGGGACCCGAAACAATAAGAAAATGTTAACACAACCACCAACGACATCATCGGAGCAGCACCGTACTGTGACTTAAATAAAGGAGAAATTGTTTAACATTAAGATAAATGCTAAAAAATGACATTTTCCTGACTTATGGAAGGAAATCAATGCAAGATGTTCTCCTAAATGACTCGTGCAGGCCACTGATGAGCAATTGTTTCGCAAGGCACTTTGGAGAATCCACAGACTATATATTTACCTTCTTGTATTGGGACGGTGGCAGAATTTTCATAGCCAGATTTTTTACAACCTGGACTCAAGTAAATCTGCATAGATACACCACAAGAGCTGTAAGTGTGAACACATTTTTTTTTAAATAGGATGAACTGACAATTTCATTTCTATGGCACTGTAAATACTGTAAAATTATTTCAGCATACTTAAAATAAAGAAAACTGAAAAACGTTACTTTGACAGTTCACGCAAAAAAATATTATTGCCATCCATTTTGTTTGTTTTTGTTTTACTTTTGTCTTCCCCAGCTGAGATTTATTCATACAATACAAAATATAATCAATAATGAACTTTAAACTTCATCTTTTAAGCCACATGGGTGAAAAGCTCTGAAAGTGCTCTGAAAAACTGAAGATTTGAACATCTTCTGTCCCATGACAGACAAACTCAATTTGCTGATGAAGATCATGTGATGTGATCGAAAGCTCCATCTCCCACCCAATGAACCTTGTGGCGAGATTGTCTTCTAGAATACTGTTTATTGTTCGATGCATTTGTCCTCTTTTAGACAGCATTTCCTTTACAAGAGTTTAAAGCTAAACTAAATTCCACCCTTTTAGAAGTTGTGTGGCTCAAAATGTGTTATCCTTGTGAGGACAAATTGAAGTGGTAACATTGCAAAAGCACACAGACATGTGTCATACTATCCTGCTGTGAATGAATCTGAAAGGGTAGTCGGGCATTCCGAGGCACCTGTGGTGGTGAAGGTCACACGTCTGAGGGGTTTGTGAAGGACGGAGGAAAGTGATCCTGCCTTTAAAAAACCCACTGACATCACATTAGCTGGTGTCCAGGGAGCAGCAGTCATGACACACACACACACACACACACACACACACACACACACACACGCACAAAGTCATTCAGGGGATCCTTTTTCAGCTTCAAACATGTGATTTCTTGGAAGTCCTCTCAAATTACACATATGATCCATGTCCCCCCCTATTGGAATCAACACTTGAAAAGGACCATAGGTGACATTTTGAGCAAAACATGTATTGGTATGTGGTTTGTTTTGGTACTTAGACACCATAATTATGGATTGATATTTTCTGTACACACACCAATCAATAATCAAATTAACTTCTCAGATCCTCTTTTACCGATTGTGTCTTCTTGAAAAACACAACACAATGTGGTCTTTATTGGCATTATTGAAATACACGTGACCGCGTAGCACAAATAACATTTCAGATTTTTCTTATTCAGCCTTACAAAAGCCAATCTGCTTAATGACTGCTTTTGTTGTTAAAAACGGCTGCTTGTTTTTTAAGCCTACACTTTGAGATAAGTGCTGAGCAATATTTTGAGAGAGTTGTTCCCTGCATTCAAAGATGACGGAAGACTGTGAAAGCCAAGAGATTTTAAGCTTTAACAAGGGAAAAAAAAATCATAATAATGGTGGATGATTGCAGCTATTGTCACGCGGATATCTTTATATAGTAATATACAGTATGTTATGGTTGAAGGGCATTCATGTAAGGTCATCTATAAGGCTGGGAAATAGGAAACATACCTCTGAGAAAAGGCTGCTTTTTGGCATTGTCCAAGCAATTGTTAAACGGATGTGCCTTTTAAAAGAAATATCCTTAAAAAGAGCATTTTCAGGTATACAATGATGTTGACAGAGAAATAAACACCAAAGGTGAGCAGTTATGATACATAGCATATTTAATTGACTTTACAATTACTACATGAGTTAAGTGTGAGTCTCAATTTCGGGGAAATATGTACTTTTTATTCCTGTATATGTTTATGTACTTGCTGGTAAGATTAATACTTTCCGAGCAAAATAAAACTCAACATTATACATTAGGATACACTGCTGCAGAATACCCAACAGCATGGAGTGAAAGCTGGTGCTACCAAGAACACTTTAAACTATAATATTCTGCACAATACTATTGTGAGCACTTTTACTTTTGAAACTTCTTATACGAAGAGAATTTGAAAGCAAATACTTTTACTGCAAAAGATTTTGAATGCAGGACTTCAATATGTTTACATAGCGATGTTGCTCATTTTAGACAGGGACACAAGTGACATTTCTTCTAACATTGCTATACACCAGCCATATATTGATGTGCTCTTGTCATGTGGGTGAATTCAGGAAGCAGAATGAGGAGGACTCAAATGCAGCAATTTGATGCAGGGACAGTGAGCTGCTGGGTGGGGAGGTTCTGTCATGGTCCTGGGATTTTGCTCGTAGTCTGTTTCCTCTTTTATTTTGAAAGTTCACTGTGAATGTTTTGGTTTTATTTCCCGCCTGTTTTCTATCACACCTGTGTTTCATCAGTTGATTTGTCCCTCGTGTGTTTGTCGCTTGATTCTGCCTTCCAGCCTGGTAACTCGTGTTTAGGTTTTTTTTCTGTGTTAAGCATTCCTACTTTTACATGTAAAGTAAAAGTAGCAGTAGAAGTACTGGCCAGTTGTTACAGAAGATTAAACTAGAGATGAAAAATAGAATTTTCCCTTACTCTTACGGCAATGTTTATTATGGTGCTTTGCACATGTCAAATAAATCAATAAAATAATACTGGTTGCGCAGTAAGTGTCGGAGTGTGAGATGTGCAAAAATGAAATTGGAAAAGGAAGGCATGCCACTGGACTTGGCACAGTGCAAAAAGCTGCCTTGTCAGTTCAATAAAAAATTTCATAATCCACAGTCAAAAACTACTTCTATTTATGATATAATATGTAACATTTCCTAAAAATGACCAGACCTATGTCATATATGTTGCTGAGTTGTGTACTTACATTAACTTAAATGATACCAACAATTAAAAAAAAAAACATAAGTAACACAAGTAACAGTCCATTTCATTCAGGTGTCATTTGGTCACCTGTAATGGCGACGTCTCCCCTTTGAGCATGCGTAAGTGATGTGGTTGCCTGCCAGAAATAAATAAATTAACTTTTTATTCAGTTTTAAGCAAGATTTTTTTGGATTCACTTTTTAGATTATGGTCGTTTTTAACTATTCATTTGAAACAGATCAAGGAATTTAATCATCGGAAATCTGGATCTTAAGTTAAGCTTCTTTATCTAGTGATTTGCTGCATTTACTCACTGGGTCCCTATTTTTTGGAAAAGAGGTGACCTCTGTGGAAAATTCGGCTCCCGGTAAAAACCTTCTGAACATCTGAATCTTAAATTAGCAGAAAAACAAACCTGAGAAAATGTTAGCGTTTAGCTCGCAGCCACGCCGCCCTGTGTTCTCCGGGGTAAACACAGATTTTTTTTTTTTACGGGAAACTGCTTTATTCAGTGATTTTATCGGCTTTACTCACTGGGTCCAAATTGTTTGGAGAGGCAGAGACCTCTGTGGATAATTTGGCTCCCGGTAAAAATGTCCTTGACGATGAACAATGAAGACCACCAGTTATTGTTATTATTTTTGATCAAGAGCCCCCTAGTGGCATCAAATTGCATATTGTACGTTTATTTTCGATATATATCATATAATTA
The DNA here is from genome assembly GCA_943593645.1 of Bovichtus variegatus. Lineage (NCBI taxonomy): Eukaryota > Metazoa > Chordata > Actinopteri > Perciformes > Bovichtidae > Bovichtus > Bovichtus variegatus. The sequence goes on along the minus strand of CALSCE010010667.1, from coordinate 3,564,399 downwards.
CCATCATAAAACTTATTACTGAATATTCTAAGAAGTATTAGGATTTTGTTGATGACACATTTGGACCATGGATGATTGGCATCATCCTGACTCGTCTACTGCATCTGTTCTAGTGGTACAACTTCAATCTTTACGAGTCTATAAACATATGTAGTTTATTGCTTCATCTACCTGTGTAGGTTTGCAGAGCCTTCTGTATCTCCTCACAAGCAATGTGTGTCACCTTGAAAAACTCAAGCCACAATGAAAAATACAGTAAAACCCTATTCTGCATTATAGTTGTGTTTCTATATGCTGTATAACCTTGGGCTGACATCACGCTCACAATTGAGGAAGACTCATTTTAGTTTGATGTTAAAAGACAGTGACATTTCATTATGAACTTCAGTATGTCCCAGAAGAACAGCACAGGTCTCTCGTTCTCATGTACTATTCATGCTATATATGTTTTCACAGACAATCTCTGTTGGATCAGCTAGCTAGTTTGATTTTCACCCCAGCTACAGTTCATGCACATGGTAAATGGTTTGCAATTTGCAGAAAAAGCCCATCAATGTTAAAGGGCCGCCGCTATGGTAACAAAAGGGAAAACGTATAAAAAATCTAAATAAAGTACATCAAAATGTTTTCTTGCTGAGTATATCCAACCAAGCTGAGAGTTCCATGTTTTTTCAAGTGCGTCTCTAGCAAAAGATTTTCCTTTCGCAAACCTTTTCCTGGGTCTAAATATAGAGATAGAGAAGAAGGCGAGAGTGAGTGAGAGCGAGAAAGAGAAATATCTCTCGCTGGCATGTTGTCAGATCATCTTTTTTTGTGCTGATTTTTCCAATTATGGCTGAGTGACACGTATTGTAGTGAATGGTGAAAGTATTGACGCTTATTTCACTGCAGAAAGCAATTAATTAGTTTTTTTTATTTATTATCTATTTATGTGATTTCTGTGAGGGAGCAGATGAAAGTAAAGATATCTCTGTGAAAATGCTTTCCCAGACATGCCTAATTGTGAGGAAATAGCTTCTTCTTTTTTTAACACCTGATCATCTTTGATCATAATGTCTTTCTCTTCTTTTGTCTTTAGTAGAAACACTAAATGCGTACAATCTGTCACTTTAAAATCTCCTTTGTAAAATGTGATAGTGAAGTGGTGACATATTTGTATTTGCAAAGGAATCTAGGAGGTACTTGCCTATGGACCTGATTTCTGCAGAAAAGATTCAATAATTCAAATATAATTTATTGTCATTCTGCAACGCAGGGTTGAACAACGAAATGCAGTTGTAGTGCATTTACGCTACACAAGAAAAACATGACAAACACAAAGCTAAACAAAAAAATTAGAGCATTCTTGAAGTACGTTTTTTCTTTTGGAATGTAGGCTAAACAGCAGCAACAAAAAACAATGGTCACGTGTCTCTTGGGCCATCATTTCTATAGGCATTACTAACACTGCACTCCCCAAATTAATTGTGGAGATCTGCGAACAGGACAGAATCGCTATCATGAAGTCGTCAGACAATCACACGCCCAGGTTAACTGAACTGATTTTAAACAGAAAAATGATTACCCAAACATCCATTTTCAGTTTACGGACCAACTTTTTGATTCAACTTGACCTACTGGATTTGTATATCGTGCACACAATTTCCCTGTGCAATGAGGACATATCACCAACATTTCGGTTACTCTTACTGTTTGTTTGTATCGGTAATATTCAAGACAAGTGACCTACAGAAGAGGGATCCTGGAAACTACAATAATGATAATGTCCTCCACAGACATGTGTCCACAGGAAATAAAGACTACACTTCCTGAACCACTATTACTTTAACTTTTTTGCATTGCTGATCATCCCCTCATTACCTCAAGTGAATCGTTCAATTCCCATTGAAAATGAATGGGTACCACCTTTGCAGCAAGTCTTCCCTGTAAGGTTATAATGGCCACGCTGTACACCTATATGTATATGGTTGGATGTCACTAATCAACTGGTAGCCAAGCAGCTACAGAATAAGTCTCTGATGCCAAAGATTTAATGAAACAGGGGATTCCTATAGAATTATAGCACATGTTGCAAACTCCTCATTGTATAGCATCATTGTATAAGGTCGTTGTGTGAGACACCTAATCTTAACATTTGGTAAATTAATTTTGTATCAATGACAGTCTGATATCAGATGTTTGATTATTTTCCAATATATTGATTTAACTCTGGCAAGCAATGTTCACAAACTCTCCAACAGAAACCTGCATGATGTCCTGTTGACGACCAGCATCAATCACCACATTAGTGGATGCCACAGAGCTTGGAGATGAATCATCCTTCAGAGGGACAGTCTAGGGTGTCCTGTCCTCTACTCTCCCTTCACCTCCGTCCCCATCCTCACCCCCTGGGGATGTGTAGAAAGTGCTGTAGGGGTTGAGGTGGGAGGGATGAGACACGCACACCAGGCCTCGATGATTAAGAGTCCAGATCCAGTGACCATGAGTGTCAGCTTCTACGGCACAAACACCTTTCCACCGCTCTGGTCTGGTAGAGTGTGAACCCTCCCCACCTGCCTTAGTTGGACGGGGGGGGGGGGAATATAGCCCGTCATCCCCACTGATGGATAGGGAACATTATGGCTCTTGGGGACAGGTGCCACTGACGATTAAAGGCCCCAGCCAGTGGCTTGGAAAGAATGGAAGTGGAAAGAGGAGAGAAGAAGGAAAGGGAAACTGTTGCCGCAGAACGAGTAAACACAAACGCTGCAGGGAAAGCAGACGTGAAACGAGTGGCTAGATGGAGGGGAAGGAGGGGGCGTTGCAGGTAGAGGAGAAACAGATGGCAAGAGCAGTTTTTTCTCTGCGCTTGGATTTTAAGTGTGATACAATACGACTGCCTGTGTACCAAAACAGTGATAACACACACTAACATGCCTGCTAACAGGAGCAGAAACACTTTGCTTTGTCTCTGTCAGCCCCCCTTTTTTGATGCCACCTTACCACAACAGACACAGTCTTCTTTTTGTCTGACTGCCAGACTCCTGCAGCTGTCTGGCTGCTCGCTTCTGTGCTGTGTTGATGACCTTTGCTTCCTAACCCTGTCAGCAAGCTATTGGGACAAATATTACCTCCCCTGCCTCAGGGGCAATTCACCTGTCAGTCAATAGCACTCCCCCTCCTCAATGTCCTGTCACGCCTGTTGTGCTATCTCGTAATTGGTTCCCTACACTGTTTGGGACTCAATCATTTCAAGTGTCCATGGCCACACCTGCGCTGCCAAAAAGCTCCCATTTGCAGGTAAATACATCATGAGTGTTGTTTGTTTGATTTCCATCTCCCTTCTCAGTGCAAACACAAGAACCTGGAGATTTATGTGATATGTGGCAAGCCAGTACCGAATTAGGCAGCCGTTGTCATGTCATGTCGCACATGGGACCCTCCATTCCTAGATAATGATCGCACCACTAAAATTAACCCCCTACTGAGTTAAAATGTGACAAAAAAAGTAATCAGAGTGCTGCAGCTCGTTTCTATTATTGTTTCTATCATGGAGAGGTGGAAAGGGGGGTTGTTGAGAGGAAAACGTGTGAGTGAAAGACAGAAGAGAAAACTAGGGAGGAGGAAGGAGAAAGCAGCAATCCACTGGGAACAGGCCACTCTTTGTTGATGCCAAGTTCAACAGACTGATTGTGGAATTGAATCTCTACAGGGCGAGGCAAGTAATAATAGGCCCTGGATGAGAGAATGGAGCTATATTTTAGGTTTCAACTGCAGAGTGAAATGTACTGCCATCAGCAGAAAAAAAGGACAGGAGTAGGGACCAATGTCTATCCCCGCAACACCAGTGATTATCGGGAAATTGCCTTGACATTCAGCTATAATTTGCTTTGTAATGACTGAAAATAGCTGGGGATGAGTCCTCCCAGATTGCTATGTTATCAAAAATTGCACACGTGAAAAACAGCGTTTTCACATTTGCAAACAGCAGGGGGAACCACTTCATCAAACCAACACCCCTTTCCAATTCCAGCTGTAGCTCCTCTTCTGATCTATCCATTTTTATATTTTCTTTTTTCCAACAAGACCAAATCCATCAGTGTTTACTCTTATAATGTTTAATGTTTGCTCATCTGCTTACCCATAATCCCTCAGCACACATTCCCTCTCCTCCTTGGCCTCTATATTAAGGCTCTGTCGTCATTGGCGGATTAACTCCTCTGAACTTCTTGGAGATGATACAGAGCTAAAACATACTACTGCACTATGCTGGGCTGTTATACCCACCACAATGTCTCTTTGGAGTATGTGTCTGTGTGTCTCTATGTGTATTTCTTTGATTGCTCTCATGGAAATTCTACATCAGAAGTCCTCTTAAATTAAGAAGAAGCTTTTGATAAGAACTTTACAACACATTTACCCGTAACAACTGCTGTTTGCTACAAAGTTATGTAAATTTCCACTGACTTTTTGACCTTTTTAACCCACAAACCAATAGTCGCATTATGGAACAAAACATATGCTCTTCTTCAAGTGCTGTGACAATCAAAACTGAGCAGACGTTTCCACCAACTGCTGATGTTCTTTTAAAGTACTTCCAAACAGACTAGAGCGTAAACAAAAAACTTTTTAGTGTTGCTCTCTTCAAACCTATGTATCCCACCTAATTATAATGAAAGGAGTGTTCCTTCTCAGTTAGTCGACGTATGATAGGTTGTCATGTGGGGTTCTGCCTCCTCTTGAAAGTGTCCCTTTATCAGTGAATCCGCACAGATACTGCTCTGAGCCTCTTGCCAGCTTATCTCCGTTGGACCGTTAATTAGCAGCAAGTGCAGCAATTACACTCAAATATCCTGAGCAACAAAGACACAAAAGATGGCCCCCTACCTACCCCCACTCCGCCTTACCCTGGCCTTAAAACTAGCTCCCACAAATGACGGGAAGGAGAAAGGGGTGAGGAGAAAGAAATGAGGAAGGGAGATTTTTGAGCAACACAAAGACAGAACTCGGATAAGACTCTGCTGTCGTTTTTAATTGGTTTGTCTCTCCAGAGAGGAGCCCCAAATCTGGAAGCTTTTAGATTGTGAGCCTCCTCCTGTATAAGCATGTACGTTTGCAAGTATGTGCATATCCATGAGTGCACTTGTGCATACATATGACAGTGATTGAATAACAAGCTGAAATTGGCTGTGTGGGAGAAGGCTCATTCACATAGTTTCTACTGTACATGTTCCTGATATTTTATGTTCCTACAACATTGAAGAAAGGGTCCCTTTGGAAATGTTTAATGCGTGTTTGTTCCCTTTGTTGCATGTGTAGTTACTGCAGGTAGAATTGAGTCATCTTACAGCTGGCAAATTAGCCTAAATCACAAATAGAGTAGAATATATCTCAATT
>CALSCE010010667.1:3529099-3559013 GCA_943593645.1 Bovichtus variegatus | reverse complement strand
GGTCAGATAAGGTTAACATGAACTATACATACTCTGTATTTAAATATTCATATACCCTTCCATGTGAGGTAGCCGAATAAACTTAAACAGCTGGGAGTGCTCAGCTCCAGAGAAATACTGTAAGAACCCTCCTTTGGTAGACACGGGTGTTTACAGACGTCACATTTGAAGATCCCTCCGCATGAAGTTCAAACAGTTCTCTGAGTGCTGTCACAAGCTGTTTATACAGCACAAGAGCAGATCACCAACGCGACATTATCTGACTCAATGAAAAGTATCTATTAGCTTTCAATCACTGTAATGTAAGTATTGTTAAATGCAGTCTGTGTCCCTGTATGGTATGTTAACTTAAGTCAATGCCGGCACTAATGGATCGCTTTGCTTAGAGACACTACATCCACCATCAGACTGCAAGGAAAACCTATTCACGTAATGTTACATTTAGAAAGGAGAATAAAAATAAAAAAAGATGAGGATATTTTGAGAGCACTGTCACTGGTAATGATTAGGGATTTTAGGGGACTAATTCGAAAATACATCCCTGCAGCTAAGTGGTGATGAGTTTAGGAATGATATTTAGGATCAGATTTTAGGTTTAAGCATGAGCAGAGCTTTATAGGATGAATGCAGTCAATTAAGATCCTCACAAGTAGAGTAGGATTGAAGATGAACGCAAACTGTTTGGATCACACGTCACTGCATATGTGAATATTTCAAAAGTCCCAGGGCGTTCACTAGTTCTCCCCACATACGCTGCTCTATGAACAGCTGACTAGACAGCAACCAGGAAATAGCAGGGTTTATGCTCTAGGGTTCCCCTCGAAAGCATTCATCAGAAGAACTCAAGGGGAAAGTAGAAGCGCAAATTAGGATGTAGCACATAAGGTTCTTGCACTCTTCCAAAATTACTTTTACTTGTGGAGGGAGTCGGTAATGTACATCAAACAACATCTGTGGCTGTGGTTTGTATACCAGTTAACAACACATTTAACAGTCGTGAAAGGTCGTTTTAACCTCGTATTTTGCCAAACTATAGTAAACATCTTGCTTCTTATGGCAACACTCAAGATCTCAACAGTGTAAGAGTACTACAGTGTATTTTACAAGTACCATCTCCACTCTTGGGAACTTTTTTCTTATACTATCAACGTTTACTGCTGTGCCTACCTAGCACCAGTGAAGCCCTGAGTGTTGGTTTTAATGTTTTTTGATTTGGTTTGCCCAGCATGGATTCTCCCCTATGGAGAAGAAAGAGGCTGAGGTATAATGAGAACTGTTATGGAGCCTGGAGTTGTATAAGGTTGTGGTAAACTTCTAAAGGTAACGCAAGGTCAGTTCACTGTCACTGCTGTCTGACCATGGGAAAATGGCAAATCACATAAATGGTGTGATAATGATGCTTACTGTGGCTGGCTGAAGGCTCACTGTCATATCTCATCAAATGTTTGATTGAGGCAATTGATTGAATAATAACATTGACATCAGAGCCACTAATAAAAAGCTTGTGATTGAAATAATACAATAGAAAGTCAGACTTCTGTCAATCTTTTATTCTCCTTTTTGTGTTTTTATCACAGGAGAGTACCTGTTCAATCTCGCTTTTCTGCCCTCTGCTTTAAATAGTCTTTCAAAGTTCGTCATGGGTAACGCTCACTGCCAAGTGCAGTGGCGAAAAATCTCCATTTAGGGGGAGGGAGGACGGACTAACAATCACTTGGCAGAGTGAAGTTTTAACTGGGACACATCACTACGTTTCAGGTGAACGAACACTCAGCAGAAAGGTACAGGTGAAGGGAAGAAATGGGACACAGCAGGAAAAGAACTTCAGGCTCCTCTGCATGCAGAGCTGACACGTTGTTCTTCTGTGGTGCATTCATGAGCTGCAGGTACCTCCAAGAGTTGACAGATGATGAGCAGCACCTTCTTAATGAAAGAGCTATCTTCAGCCCATTTCACACATGCAGTCTATCTCTAAAATGTTCAGGAAAATTTCCTGCATGGGTTTATGTGTGATTTGCACCGCCAATTCCCCACTTCAAGACCTAGTAACAATTTGCGGAAAATGTGGGTACAGCTGTTGTTAATGAAAGCAGTATCAGTGCGGGACACTAAGGGCTTAGGTCTGTCTGACAAAAGACGCTTTCACATAGAGCGAGCGAACCAATCAAAAGTCTCAACTGATGACGTATTTGAATCCCTGACTTGTTTACAGTTCAGCATTTATGCCATTGCTCGTGGTTTGTCTCCCAAACTTGTTGAATATTAAATACATTACAATAACATTGGCACGGGATAGAAACCGCTCATGCCCGCCATGTTCTTGAAAATAAGAGACGTCTTCTGCTAAATAGAAATGAAGACAGCGCTGACTCTGTCTGCGTATCTGCCATACAGTACAAAATCCACTGTAACTCACTTAATTCTCAAACGAATATCAGGAAATGGGGTTTGTTGTAAACATTGAGAAATTGAACACGATAGTATGCAGACGCATAGGGGCGACTTATATCGATAGCCAGGCATACACATACAGTACATGTGTTGAGTTTTATTGCAGTTGGCATTCACCTGCTGGGCTGTCCCTTGCCCCATCTATTCCGTCATTGCCATGGCATGTGTGAAAAGGCGCAAGAAAGGAATGTTGTGCACGTGTTAATAGTGATAATCAGGTGTGGAAAAAGTCACAGCCTCATGTAACATGTACTGTGTTTGGTACCATATGTTTTAAATCCATGGCTTCAAAGGGAAAGAAAACAGCACAGCATGTTTGTGAACACCATACTTATTGTTGTTGCCATCCCAGCAAATGCACAAAATAAATGTATTTTGATTAAAAATAAATAGATTAATTTACCCACAGCACCAACCATAGCAGTCTGACCTGTTCATGTTTGACAAGAGAAAGCAAGTGATTTAATCAATTTCCTCTGTCTGGTATGTTTCCTCAGTGACTGTAATCAGGACCTTTAGTGGATCCTACAGCTCTACCTGTTCCCTTACAGTGCTCTCCAGCCCCTTGTCTGCACACTCATTTGCTCTCAAGAGAATCAAACCTTATTCTACCTTAAGGTCACAGCATTATTCCCCATAGTCAGAATCAAAACATTCACATACTGTAACGTGTGCAGACTGTGGAAGCAAGAGAGAGAGATGTGACATTACCATCTGTGCCACTGATGAAACCCAAATGCTGGGAATCAGGCACAGATACCCAAGACGGAGTTAAAAGCTTACATCTCTAGAATACTGGCGGTTTAAAGATTGAAAATAGATCTTCTAAACAGCGGCTGTGAGAGGTGCGCACTGTATTTCCGGGAATGTTGCAGCTAGGGGGGCACACAAGCAAAGAGAGAGGGCTGTGAGAAAAAGAAACAAGAGTGTCACATCCATTTGTAATTCCCGCTGTGATGTCAGGATGCTGGCGGGTGGCTGGTGACGTTGATGGATTCAGGTGAGCACCCTGACTTTCTCCCCAAATACTCATCTGTGAAGTTTTGTCTGTTGTCACTCCTTTACGAACCCATAGCTAAAACACGGAGACAGCGAAAGATGAGAAATTGGGCCAGCAGTGTAGATGAGGGTGGCAAAAGATAGGAATAAAGGTGAGAGTGGAGTGAAGAATAAGGTAGCAGAGAGTGTGAGGATGAAGAAAAAAAGTCTTTCAGAGAAGTGGTGAAAGGAGAGGAGATGGAGTAGCGTGATTATTCCGAAGAAAGCCAGACAGATCAAGAGTACACTAGAAAGTTTGTGTTTCTTTCTGCCTGGACTTGAACTTTTTCCCTCAATTCTGTTTAAATATTAAAGGTTTGTAATTAAAAGGTGACGGAGTGGAATGCCACAGGGGGCTCTGGCTTTATTGACCGAGGAGTGACAAAGAATCACTCGCTGGGACTTGCAGCCTGCATCGAAGGGGGTCGCTTGGGGATCTTAAGACACGCGCGTCTGGATGTCGAGATGTTTTCATCTGTTTACGTTTCAGCAAGAGTGCCGCCGGCCTCCCGGGGCGCACTGATGGAGCCCACCATGGCAGATATGTACTTCTGAGCGTTTATGTATTGCTTAATTTGTTTCTTTCCTCCTCTTGCTGAGAGATGACTGGCAGACAAGTAGGAGGAGGAAAAGTCAGTTTCCAGCACATTATTGTAGTGTGCAGTGCGGTAGTAATTCCCCTGCCACTGCCGACACGATATTGTTTTGGAAACACACAAGGAAATGATTCACCGTGTTTGGCCCTCTGTATGTCATCTGCATGCTGAAGTTGTTTCTCATTGTCTCTCAAGTGTGTCAGCATTGAATGCACACTTGAAAAAGGCTGTACTCGCTAAATGCACAACAATTCTTCCCCGACGGCAGACACACAGGTGGCGTGTCAGGGGTCGGCATGCTTACCACCTTCAAACAAGAAGCACAATTATCGATACAGTAATCACGCTCTGGTATTGAATGATCTCGGTGAACAACAGCGGCTACTGAGAGTAATATCTGCTCACTCTCAGCTGTCCTTTCCTCTCCATCAGAGCCAAGCTGTGGGTTTGTGAAGGTGTGAAACAGGCAGGGATATTGTATTTGGTCCTTACCTTCATTAATCATACATGCCTTTGAGTAAATTCACAGCTCCACAGATTTAATAAAAAGCCCATGCAGTCTATGTGCCTCACATATACCAGTGTAAGAGAGATCATTATGGAATTTCGCAGAGGGAGGTGAACTTTAATAACTGCTCAAAATAAATCAAGAGGCAATATGAACATTGACAGCCCCCCCCCAGACTTCAGGTAGAGTGTAGAATTGAAACACTGGCAAGCATCAGAACATCTCAAGTAATATCGCTTCTTGAGGGAAATTCTGATTATGCAGGTTAGAATATTATGTGCCACTGCTTTGGGCAATCATGTTGCACTGCAGCAGTGCCACTATTGCAATAAATCTCAGTTTATGATAATGACTCAGGAGGAAATCATTGACATCTATGCATCTGGATCACGATGTGCGACGTTCCCGAATATTCAGCGGGGACACCTCCGTTTGTTACGTGGCTCGCTCGTCAGTGAATTCCAGAGCGACATGGGATTATGTGAGAAGATGTAAATCGGAGGCAGAAGACAGAACACAGATGACCTTTCTGAACAAATCAGATGACCTTAGTGAGTGAATGCAAATGTGAGCAATGACTGATACAGTTTCAAAGGGCAGTTGTAGCCACAGATGGAGAGCATCTTACTGATACATGTTCTCGAACATGCCTCAAGTGCCTGTTCTCCCAAATCCCAACATCTTACAAAGGGGAAAGAGTCTCCTGCAGGAAAAATGCAATCCATTTTTCTTTTCTTTTTTTAACACCACATGAGTTTTATACTTCAATGATTACCAAATACAAACCGGCAATTGTCTAACCTTTTACAGTTTACAGTTTTTGGCCCATTTAGCCGAATAAAACTTTGTTCAAAACTATACGATCAATTATAAAATGATGGCACACACATTGGTCCTACAACCTTATTCTCTTTGAACCAGGGACTCACTGCTGTATTGTTACTTTTCTAATGACATAGTCTGGGTTTTGTTAAAGTGTACGAATATATTGACCAAACACAACACACAAGACCAGATACTGCACGCTGATGAAAATATTGATTACTCTCCACATTGTAAAATCAGTCAATACAGCCATGCATGTTTCTCTGCACATGACCTCTGTGTTTGATCATCGGCTTCATATGACAGTATTTTGAAAGTAAAGTCACGTCAATTTTTACTTTGAAATCCTAACTTTGCCCTTGGGAAAAGGTTGCTTTTCTCCCCTTTCATTCGGCCCAGTGGGAGTTTTTTAGGGGTCTGTTTTTTTGGGGGGGATGTTAGTAGTTCAGCTGCTCAATCAGGGAAAGTGCAAACAGGTTTGTCTCATTATGTCCTCTAAGCAGGGCGGGGCTGGGCCATGTTGGGATGTAGGAAGGTAAGTCAGGTAGTTCTGCAGGAAATTACATTCTTTGACATTGTGTGTGCTTATTGGTGTGTTTGGGTGCCAATAGATACATTTAGATTTTAGCAGTAGCAGTTTAAAATTAGAGTAGGTGTAATGTAGAAAATGGCATGTTAAATGTGTGCATTTCATGTGCATTTCAGACTTTGTACTAAGCTCACTACATTTGGTGAGTTTGAGTATTTTATTTATTCTTGAAGCACTGGATAAAAAAAGAGATTATTGCAGGGCAGTGGAAATCTGAGAATTACTGTAAATCCTAGGGTCTTCAACAGGGTTGTTGCTCAGATTATAAGCAACAATAAATTGGCCAATGGCAATAAAAAAATAAAAATAAAAATGTACACTGCATTGATGATATTCTGATACCCATGAATCTTAGTGGAATTATGTGAACTAGCTAACCTGTGCTAAATCACGGTGCTGCACCTATCCATAACGGCAATCTAGTGGCTACGTAAAATTATTTTTTAAATATCTTAGTAATGCACCATGAAAAGATATGTTTGTACATGTTGTTCACATTTTATTGTAGGCCAGGTTTTATATGCAACTCAATTTTATTAAATATGTTGTAGTGGGCCCCTGCTCTGTCCCTCTTTTAGCTAAGAGGTCCTTGGCCTAAAAAACGTTGAAGACCCCTGCTGTAAATCATGAAGAGGTTACCTTTTTAATCATTTTTTATATTCCTTTAAATAACCTGTCTGCTGCTTCGATGTATTTATTTTTTCTCCATTGAATAGAGATGAACTGGCAATTGTGTTTGGAGAGGGTCATTTTTTTTTTTTAGACCTTGATGTTTTTTGGAATATATTTTTGGCAGCAAAAAAACTTAAAACACACTCCTCGTGTGTCTTGCCATTTTGCACATTCGCTAAAGGAATATTTGTCATCTATTTACACCAGCTACTGTAAGTACCACCTGCGGAGGCTGAGTCAGAAAAATACTGGTGGAATAGTGAAGAGATGGCAAAATCAGTGAGATTAGTAAATCAAACCGCTCTCTGCGGCAGCACATAAACAAACCACTCAACTGAAGGCCGAGATTTTAATTTTTTACGCCCGCAGCGTTTCATCCTCAATGACGGATAAAATGCAGAGCGGATGGTCGGGCCAGTGTGGGCCTTACCCATCATCTGGCCTCATTACAAACTTGCAAATGAGAATGGCAAGGATAAAATATGATAAAGGTCACACTGAAGAGTCAAAACAGCTTGAATAATGTTGGAGTCATCTTTACTTTCATCATATCCTTGTTACAAACTATTGATTTCTTTTGCGGCGCTGTTCTGAAAGAATGTTTGCAGTAATGCAATCGATCGTTCACAGGGTCATTGGAGTGTCACTCATAAAATAAGTCGTTATTCCTTCCTCTTCAACAAGAAAGTACAGCTAAGAAAAAGCGCCCTGACCTGTCTTGCTCTGTTATCGTCACAGACTTACAATAGGGTTTAGCCCTCCGGGGTTTTGATGGAAGACCTGACAATTGGTGACAAACTTCTAGGACTGTCCCTGAAGGTGCTGGGGTGAGCATTAAGCAGGCAGAGTGATGGACCCTATTTTAGTCTCTGGGAGCTGATAAGGCTGGGATTCTGAATCACACATTTATAGTCACGGTTATTGAAAGGCAGGGTCACTTCACTCATACAAGCTCTTCACATGGAGATAGGGAGCTTGAAGAAAAGAAATGAATTAAGAATAGCCTGTTTTTTTTCTCTGCTAGAATTTCAAGGACTTTTTTCTTTGATTTTGTTCAGGAAATGGACTCTTAATAGAAATATGTCGCACCATCGTGTTGTTCTGAAATTACACTTACACGTGTCTTAGGTCTTTAAAAGTCTTGATTTACTGTGGCAATGGCATTCTTTTATTTTTTTGCTCACCATTGCCTCTCCTCTTTCTGCTCTGCTAAATACGGTTGCTATAAAGGTATGGTTTTCAGTGCCACGTCTCAAAGGATAGGAAGCTTGTATTCAATCACAACACAGATCAAAAGAAAAAGCTGGGTTGTGTATTTCTGTTCTCACATTTCAGAATCATTTGGAAGAATAACATATTCTGATCCCACAACCCACAAATCTATTTGTTTCTGTTTACTGTAACTCTTGACATTTTGAATAACAATTGTGCCTTTTTAGCAAGTAATATTTAGAAATTAGTCATGCTAATGAATGTGCTTTCTCCAGTCAGAACATTTAAAGTCTTGGCAGCCTCAATTATTCACATGAAAATCAGGCCTGTATGTAAGTATTTTCTCTAGCTTTGTTGGCTTAGTTTTGATAAAAGAGTGATTCTTGAATGAGCTGTGGAACAGAAATGAAAAAGTCATTATTTAAGTCAGCATGTGACATTCTGTAGCTTTAGAAGAAAGACCACTAACAATTACTTGGAGCTTATAAAGTTGTCTCATAGGCTTGATAGCATCTCTCCTTTTTATTCTGTGACAAGTTATTCCATCTGGGATTCAAATCGTCAGTCCTCGCAAATGTTTTTATACACCCAATGTAATGAGACCAAGATACTGCAAAACAGTCATGGACACGGAGAGCAGACTTGCACATCAATGTGTTTTGGGTGGCTGCATAGGCACAAGTGTTAACACGAGATCATACATTTTCGGCCACTATGGACCCTCGTGGACATGGACAGATGATGAAATTTATGTCACATGATCCTATGACGAGAGTATAATTTGAGAACCGCATGCAAGTCTGCTGTGTATTATTAAACCCCATGTACTTAGACCATTATTAAATGGCAAAAATGACTACAGGGCTTTTGCTTGCTGCAAACATCAAGCTATTAAACATGACTAGTTTGAACTCAAAATAAATATCAACATGTTTTCCTTATTTATCTTATTCCTTACCTTATTTATATAAGGTGAAACACTGCAGGCAAAAACATCGTTTTTTCATGCACTTGTTAATTTTAAGAGTTTGGGCTATTTTGCTTCCATGACATGTCTTCTTTTACTAGTGTAAAGAAAACATCCAAAATACAGGTTTTAGGGTTAGGGGGGTTAATGTTAGTGAGGTTTAGGGTTAGGGAGGTTAGGGTTAGAGTTAGAGTTAGGTTTGGGTTTGGGTTAGGGGTTTAGGTGTTTTGCTATACATTGTCTGTAGATTTTCCTAAATTCACCAAAAGTTAGCATTAGATGATGTCTCATTTGATCATTTAAACATAACATTACAGAAAACTTGTAATACAAAAACTAGTAGATCGGTCGAAGGAGCTTCCTTACCAAGTAGATCGATATTCTTGTTTATATGAAAATCAATTGACAGTTAATGTGTTATCACCGTCTCCGTTGCGTAGGTTGTTTGGAAACAACAATGCAGCGTGTCCTGTGTTGTTGGTAGCTGTGTGGAAAACAGAAAGCGATCCGGTTTTCTTTGTGACAACAGCGCCAACAATGATACTACTTGGAAATGCTAGAAAAGTTGAAAAGCTGTCTGTTTCCACTTCAGTACAACACTCAGTTATTATTGAAATACACCTGTTAGATCAAACCAAGAAATAATGATTCAAAAAAATTGAGTCCAGTATAAACAAGGCCCTATGGTCATAATGAGGAGCCTAATATTAAACTTTAGGCTATGCAGAGCAGGAATGTGGCTGCCCTTTTTCCAAGAAAGTATATCATTATTTGATCCATTTCAGCCTTGAAGTGAACCAAACAGCTACACGATGAATCAGAGCTTTTAAGATTCAAGAAAAAGAACAGAAAGGTATATTACTATTTACATGATATTTTTTAGAAGGACTGAATTACAGTACTTGTCACTTGCAGCAGCGCATCTCTCATCGTCTCGGCTTATTATTTAAAAAGATGATTCAATGCGTAAAATCTCCTTCTGTAGTTTTATTTCAAAGAATGAGACCTTGCAGCTGCTTTTCCTTCTTCTTTACATCAGAAAGCAATGTAGGTGGCGGCGCTAAACCTGAATACCATGCCATGCTGCTCTCTATAATTATTTGTGCACATAAATACCAGAGGCACCCAAGGTCAAAGAAAGTATCATCTTGCCGATGCAAGAAATCCCCCTTCTGATAACAGCAAATGCCAAAGCTGGAGAGGCCACAGACACCAACCACAACTACACAGAGAGAGAAACCTCAGTGAACTTTTCCCCACACTGAACCAGCCTGTGATTGATTTTCTACACAGATCTCTAAACGGGTGTTACTCTCCTATCTGTAACAGTAATGAATTTCATTATAAGGCCCTGGAACACACAGAGAGAGATGGAGATGCTGGCCGATGGCAAGAGAGAGAGAGATAGAGAAAGGGAGAGAGAAGGGGAGATAAAAGAACGACAGAGGGAGGGAAAGGCAGGGCTGTCATTCAGGGTCTGTCTGTCAATAGTGACAACGCATCTCCCCGCCGGCTGGAGACTGAAATAACAGCCAACCGCGGAGCAATTATAAACGCTGCCTACTGCTTTTAGGCAACCCACACATTCCCCAACGTGCCTCAGTGTCTTACTGTTGTGGAAGTAGGTATTGTAACATACATGTAAATATAGACATATGAGTTTCCATCCATCCCTCTCCAGCATGCCGTAACCCTTGTGCCCGGTAACCAGGGTGACCAAATGCGTCCCGAGGCTGTGGACGTGTCCAGGACGCAGTGAGTCAGGACACACAATTGGATGACTCATTGCTTTCTTGGGGCTAAAAAAGCCCTTCCATCATTATCTTTTTACGCTCTCTGACTCTATGTCTTCTTCGACACCCGCCTCCTCCTCCTCTTCATTTTGCACTTATCTTCACCTCAGCGTTTCCCAGGTAAATAAAAGCCATTAGATTTTTTCCCCAGACCCCAAGGAGAAGTGTTGTCGTCTGACACCACAGAGAGGTGTCGGGGCATTCTGTTGACTTGCCAGTCGCCTATTTTCATATCTACTCTACCCTTCTGTTTGGTTGTTAAGGAAGTGAATTGCAGCTCTATCCGTTTGTGGTCATTAGTATTCATGGAGGCCAGGTCAGGTACCCCAAGAATGATTGCCACTAATGAATAAGCCAAATGTCACTTGAGAACTTGCAGAAAAATTGTTACCGGAGTTTTTGTTTAAGATTTTAATCACAAGTGGACATTTGCGGATGGCTTGTAATACTCAGAAGTTATTCAAAAGGCTGGCTATTCATTTATTCTTCATCATTATGGAAATCAATTGCCAGATTTTCGCTGCATGACCAGCCATTTCTACCTAGAGCACTGTCATTATTTATGCACTACCTGAGCAAAATTGATTTGACACCATTCTCATTGTGTTGGCCCCAGAAAGGATTTCCCAGATGAGGCATAATGTCATACGAAAATATTAGGTTAACACTTAACATGGACTCAGGAGGAATTTTATTTTGAAATAGCTGCTCGATAAATTGGTTCCCTGTTCCACGAGTAAATCAAATATTGTCAGGCTGAATGATTGCCGTGCAAAAGGACAAAATCAGTCTTCATCACGCTGTCATGAAGTTCTTTTTCATCTATTGTAGGTAAAATAAGGTAACAGTAAAATGGGTTGAGGTAAACAGTCACCCACTTGTATTTTTAGGCACACAGCTCTGAACTTATGTTTTAGAAACATAAACGATGTGCACTGAGAAACCAGCCTTATCCATCTTTGGGAAAAAAAATCTATGTGAATAGCAATTTGTAACGATTTAGACACTAAATTACCAAAGGGGAATGGAAAAACTGTGTGTCATAATGCTCAGATTCAAACCAGCAGCAGAAGATTTAGACTTTCGTAATCCAAGAGGATTATGCATATATTACCTCGTCATTGTCAATTATGGTGGTATTATTATTATTTTCCATCATTCTGGCCATTATGCCTCTGACCACAATTGTACATTCTTTCAAGCTTTTTACAAATGTGACTCACTTGTAGTCTGTTGTTAAAAGACCTTTTCTATTGCTTGGCAATAGTTGCTTGTTATTTATTGAAATACAAAGAAAATAAGAATAATAGTCCTTTAATAATATATCTTTTCCCTCAATTTGGTAGCTCATTTAGGTTTGCTATTATATGCTGATGATGCATGATTGTATACACAAGAATGCAATTATTGCCAAATCTTTAAAAAAAAAAATGTTTATTCCCTATAGCAGGATAATTGGAAGGTCTAATTATTTCCATCTATTCCTCATACCATGTTCAGACTCGTTGTGACCCAGGAAACACCCGTTTTTAAGCACATGATGAACATGTGTCAAACCCAGGGTTTGTGCGTCAAAGTGCTAATTCTCTCAGGCTGGGGAAGGAAGCTTCTTTGAATGTGCTGTTGGTCAGTGGCTCATGTTCCTTCCTCAACCATTACAAATCCCACCATCTATTCTCCATTTGTCCTACTGTTTTTTAATCTACTTCATTTTCCCTATCTCCTGTTCACACTCAGTCACTCTAATCCCCTTCACTCTGCCCCGACTTTTAGCTTTTCAAGAGTACATTCTATTTCTCTTTCTTTTAGTCTGATCTTTTGACCTTCTGTTCTCTATTTTTTTTGTTCTCTTTTATTCTTCTTTATAGTGCTCCTAGTTTCTCTGCCTTACTTCTTTCTCTCTTTATCACTATTTTCTCTTGTTTTTTCATTTCTCTTCTATTGCTACTGCCCTACAATCAGCCACTACCTCCCTCTGTTCACTTTTGTTATGACCTTTCTGCCCACAACCCTCAGCTATTGTATGTGCATATACGATGCATGTTTAATGCCTAGCTTTAATTGCATCCTTACCTATATCCTCTAATAAAAACCTGACAACGCATACACTAGCACGTCCTCTCAAGTACAGCAAAACAAACACCCACACGCGCAGTCCCACACTCTCTCTTTCGCTCTCCCTCTCTCACACCCATGCACATGTTGACGGCTTGTCGCCTAGGTGACGTGACTGCACAGAGGTGACACTGCGTCTGTCACTCTGACAGCTGGCATTTCACAGCGATCCACTAACTATGGCACTCACATAGCAGACAGGAGATAGATAGAGAGGGGCAGAGAGAGGTTGTGTAAAGCAAAGATCAGCAAAACAATAAAATAAAAACTGCGACAGATGGACAGTTTTGCTTTAATATTTCTGCCCTCATCTTACCCTTGTCCATGAAGATAAAAGTAAACGGCTTAGTTTACTGCACAGTGCACAGTAACACGCAGGCTGTTTGAAGGACACAGTGTGGTACATTTAGGGATGAGTTTAAAGCAAAAGCTAATTGACCAGCTTTGTTAATAAAACCATATGGTCCCATCTCTGATTTATGTTTTTGCCCATATTGAATCGTAATTGAACAGCCTTACAGTATATGTGCAGTTTGACAGGGTTGTTGGTCAATAGGCTACCAATTAGTGATGCCGAAGATGAGACAATGACAAGACAAGAAAATCTAGACTAAAAGTGTTTATATTCCGCTTGATTTAAAAAAAATAAGAAAGAAAGAAAGAAATGCATCAATTGTAAAGTAATGATTACTTTGCTGTGAAGGCTGGACTAGCTTGTGCTCAGCACTATGGAAATACGAGGTTATGGAGCTCTGTTACAGCATGCATCCTGATGCATCAGTGTGAATCTTGGCAGTGGCCGAAAATCATGTTCTCCAGCATTATTATTCCACTGTTAACATTTTGAATGGTGGTGGAATTACATCGAGTACAATCCCTGCTGTGATTGCTCTTCTGAAAATGTTACTTGATTGTCTGTATCATTTTTAGTCTTACAGCCAAGTAAGAGATTTATTTATTATATATACTGTATATCTTTTTTATTCTGGTCCCTGATAGATTTGGAAATGCATCAGAATTATTTAATGCACCTTTAAAATATTAAAATAATGAATATATTTGAATATTAAAATCATTTTAAGTGGTTATAAACTCATAAAAAAGAGAGATCATGCATGGTGAACGGAATGCGGCTGCTTGGTAAACTGGAACCATCATTTATTTTTAGCTTAAACTAAACACTGAACTAAAATGGTGATACCTGCCAAACATCAGCATACTGATGTTAGCATTTAGCGTCACTGTCACATTATACAGCCTCACAGAGCCACTAGCATATTGTAGACTCTTAATAATGTTTTTTCGTATATGCTAAAATATTTAACCCCTATGTAATTGCATTGTTAAGCAGTTGCAATGAAGTAGATTTACATAACGTCCACCTAATAACCTCCTGTATAGAAATGAAAAAACAAAAAGTCAGGCTTTAAGGAATCGTTGAGAATAAACAAGATAAAATGGGTAATTCTATGTACAGTTCGGGTATGAGAACAGAAGAGTTTGGAGTCCATTGATAAGGAAGTGAAGTTTAAGTCACAACAGAAACAGAGTTTCCGAGTGTACTAGAGAATGAAACTCGAAAAGTAAACGCGGAAACGCGTCAGAAGATGAGAAAAAAGTGAATTACAAGAAAACTTGAGCTATTTCATAGCTTTGAAGAGGGAGAGAATGTTAGAAAGCTCTGCAAGGATCCCTTTAAATGAGTCAAAAAGCACTAATCACTGGGGAGAATAGTAGTAGACTGTAGAAAGCAACAAAACAGAACATACAAATCAGCTCATAGAATACACACGTACTGGGAAAGACGATAAAAGTTAGGATGTTTGTAGATTACCCAGAACACACAATGATTTTAACCCGCCATCATGGAAAAAGATGCAAATTGCAGAAAACATTAAAGAGATTGTCCTCTCCAGGAGCCAGTATTGTCTGCTGTGAGGTTAACAGAACTACTCCAGGTGTTGAGAGATTTATATGAGGCTCGTGAAAGAAGAAAATATCTGTAATGGTAAAGGAAAAGTCACTCACTTTTTACCAGTATGCTTTCTGTAAGTGCTTATAACGCGAAGGCACTGGTAAATAAATTACTTATAATTGGAAAAAAATAAATTATGAACCAAGTCCTTGACACGTCTGAAAAAAAAGAGCTACCCCTGCTTCTCAGGGTGTTCAGATTATGCAGCGAAAAACATGCTGTGTAATAGACCAGGAGGATGATGAACCAAATGTTCATCAATATGCAGCATTCTGTGGGTAGATTTATTTTTCTTCTGTGTACCAAATGCCACCCAAAACTGTGTTAAAGCCCATTTTCAAGACATAATGTGCAAAATTTAATATGCTTCACAACATTAGATTTGTACTTACCAAAGCATGACAGAGCCTGAAAATTGGTATCATGGCAGGGTGTACAATCTCCCCTGTAGCATTCACAATTACAATGGAGGTAATCATTAGGTGATCAAGGAGGCTTATTGTAGCAGAAAGGACACAAAACGATCAGGCAAATATCCTACATCAACTGTGTTCCAACATACATGAGAAGCCAATTATGATTAATAGTAGCTAAGGAAGATGGAATGTATTCTGGTAATTAGACTAAATTTAAATGTATTTTATTGTTTAGTCTGACATTGCCTTCATCTCAATGTTTATCTGTTTGGTATATCGCTAGTTAATTCCAGATGCATGTACTTTTTGTCTTTATTTAGCTCCATGAAAAATGACGGTGGTGTAAATATTGGTATTGTTTAAAATGAAAATAAAGATCTTGGCATAATCACCATTTTTTTACTCAGTTAATTCTTCCAGCCAGAGACACAGAAGGGCCTGACCACTGCTGCATGTCTTGCTTGGCCTAATCTTAAAATGTAAAACAAATTCTTGTATCGTTTGTCCAAACACACACCTAACTATATAAATGTATCCTCGTCAGCTACCGTACCATCAGGAAGAATACAACTTTTTGACATATTTATTTGATATCCTGATATATTTACAAAATGTGAAATAAGAGGAGGTCATCAGCAGATAACAAATGTTTATAGATTTGTCCAGCTCTGTTTATTCTAATTAGGCCAGCATCCTTCCACAGTGTAACAGCAAGTGGTTCATTAGCAACATCAAAAGCAGGGGGAGACCCCCGTCTCATCCTCAGACGTGCTGCACAACCATCTAACATGCCAACCTCCACACCCTTACTTCCCACATTGCTATATAAAGGGCACACTATGTCCTGAATTTGTAATGCATATGGGCATTGAAAGTAAATCCTGAGGTGTGGAATTGTCCAATATGAATGTAGTTTCTAGGCTACTGGGCTGGTAACATTGGGTTACTATGCATGTGCTGTATAGTCTTAAAGAGGAGTTCATACACATTTAGGAAAACCTCAGTCGACTGTAACAGAGTTAAAAGACTCAACAAGGAGACCGAATCTGAGTAGATTCTGTCCTAAAATATTCTTTGTCTGTTAATCCACTGAGGCTGCTGCTCCTTATGCTGACTATACACTTCTTGTATTTATTTGAAAGTAACAGCTGATGCTACTGGAGACGTTTTTGGCTGGATGAAGGAGAACTCTGTGATAACAAAATAAGTTTATTCTAGCAAAGCAAGTTACTTTGTGGTTGATCTGTTCTGCGGATGTGAGACAAAAGACAATTAAGGCGTCATAAACTATAAACATATTACTGGAATTTAACTTAGGGAATCTTTATTACTCTACTGCAGGTTGGATAACCTTTTTGCCAAATATACCAGAGGGTTTTTTTTCTCAGGGAACACCAGACGCAGAGTGTTTAATTAATCTGCGAAAGAAAGCTGAAAAACAGACTTCTACGGCAAGATACAATGCAACAAAGCGAGGTGAGGTGAGACAAATTGATTATCGAGTGACAGGCTCACCTTATGTGTGGAGGAACACGAGTGGATATTGTTATCTGCGCTGATGCTTCCGTGCAGCTAAAGAACGCCAACAGGCAACAGGCCTGTCTGCAGAGGCACGGCAGCCTTATCAGAACTTCAACAGACGACTGGCGTTTTTCTTAATTTATTTTCACCATATTGCCAGATCAAGACTGGCATTTCCATCAGGTCCTGCTGGTTGTATGCAAGTACGTGTTTGCCGGTGAGAGCGACTCTGCGTGCATGTAAATGTTTTTCATGGTAATCCAGGTGAATGTTTATCGGGCAATTTGGGTGTCGTAATATCGGTTATTTTGAAATACCATTTGACTCCTAATTAATAATTTTGCAAAGTGTGCTGGCATTTGCTTTGCAGGGAACATCTGTCTGGGCCTCAACCCCGGAGATGCTATTGTTCTGTGTCTGTGTGTTTGGCTCTTTCTAAAATACCTCAATCTCTCTGCTTCAATGCTTCCACTTTTCTAATTTTCCCTACCTCTGCCCTGCTCCTTCCTCCATTCCTTCCCTAATTACCTTTTTCTTTACCACCGTTTCCCTATTTAGCATATGAATTGGACCCAGAACTCTCTGTGTAGTTCACTTATTATGTTTGCACGTGTATGGATGAAAGAGTCTGGCTCTCATAATGAAATACACTGAGAAATGCATTATATTCAATTACGACTGTGACAGCAACATGAGTTCAAAGTTGGTAAATAGGTCTTTTGTCTATATAATGTAATGCATGTGACCTTGAATCCTAATTAGATAACACATAGGGATGTTTGCTAACAGAAAATATAATTGCATGCTCTTGTTTCACCACAGCTTCTCTCGCCCCCACTGCTTCGCTCTCTCTAAGTTTTCTGTCTTCATTTCTTTTACATGTTTGACAGTATTTAAGCAAATACAACACATCAAAACAAAAATGTTTCTTTATGGATAGAGTGAAATGAAGGGCAGGGTTTTGTTTCCACATTGCCTGCTTTTAAAAGAAAAACAAATGCTTATCATAACTGGAATAGGTTTATGAAAGCTGATCTTTCCAGAGTGAAATTACTGATAGTATCACAGTATTACTGATACAGTAGCACATTTTTGCCTGGTGTTATATATCTTTTCATTTCTCTTTTCTATGCAGACTACAATTGTTGCTCTTGTATTTTCTTCATATTTTTATCTCATCATTTATATGATATAAAGGAGAGTGTAACTGTGTCTGCAGCTAGAGGGGGTTGACAAAACCATTTCAACACTTTATTAAAAAGGATATGAGGAAACAAAATAAACAGTGAACTACACAGGTGCATAATACTGTACTGGGCTCCAAGCCAATCAGCATTTTAACAATCCTCCAATCAACAGTGAGATAATGAAATAGACACATATCATTTACTATACAGTGTCTGTAAAGCAAAGCCCAACCAAAGATGCCTTTGTGGCACGGTCCCTATGGGTTTTTAGGATTTAGGTAGAGATAACAGAACCCTAGCAAAGGATCTCATGCAGAAACTGGTCTCATAGAGGGTTTATAGCTTCTCTGTAGCAGCCTGGTCTCCTAACAAATGATGTTCCAATACAACCAAACTGTATTGCCAATAACATTTCGATGGAAGTTGTATTCAAAGCAATAGCATGGGGAACTCTGGGATTGAAAAGGCCTTTTATGTTTATATTTAATGACGAAAAACACTACTGTAAAATGAATAAGGACAAAGAATATGTAAATGTTTCCTTTTTTTAGGGGGTGGGGGGGGGGCTGTGGTCAGAGAAAAAACTGGTGAAAAGAATACTGGACATGCTTGCGGTAATCGAAGGGATTTATATGTGATAAGAGTGTACATGGATGACAGGATCAGGGCAGAAGGAGAGGGGGATTTTGAAGCCGACATATCACACCGTACACTCTCTCAGATTACTCCCTTCTCACAGAGCATTTCTCACTCATTTCCTCATGAGCTTAATGGACTGAGAGCAGAGTCTCACCTCTTTAAACCTGATGAGGTCGGGCAGAAAATTGATCTGCCTGGAGGGCTGATATGTGCTCACGTGAAATAAGATAGATGCTATGTAAAAAAAAAAAAAAAAAATTCTCAGCCATTTTATTGCTTAAAGAAGGGGGATAACCGGCGTGTTGGTACGGGGGAATTAGTTTAGGGACAATATCCCAAAAGGATGTAGAATCATGTTGGGAAAAACAAAAAAATCCAGCATCACTGCATTGGCATACAATACTAATCACTTACTCATGGTTAGTCTCATTCCTCTGAATAAATTGCGATAGTATGTAGTTAGAGACAAGTGGACTTTCAAAGATGTTCATCGATGCAGCTCTGCCTCTGTCAGTGTCTCTATCATCTCCTCGTTTCACCCCTAGTCACTATTGAGTTTCATTTTCCGTGAAATCATTGTTTCTCCTAAAGGTCACCTCTTCAAAGAACTCAAAGACAGCTTTCCCCTTTTCCAATTAACACCCACGCTTTTTTTGAAAGGGACTTTCCAAGCCTTTGGGTTGTCCCATCATAAAAAAAAAAAGCATTAGACCTATTGCTATTGAAAGAAACAGTCCTTGTCAATCAATACAATAAACAGTGAGTGACAGCATTGTGATCATGAGCTAACAGCACGCGGTAAAGCGGCCTGTTAAGAAAAAAGCTTGTGATCAGCTTCCACTTCACAAATGGAGCTTATCTTTATCAGTAACAAGGGATCTTTGAATATCTTGCAAACTTCTATAAGTCTCAAATATCTTGAGACTGTTGTGAGACGGTGTGCAAACACACCGTCTCACAACAGTCTCGTGGCAATTAGACAAAAAAAGAGTGTGGGAGATCAGAGCAGTGAAGTCTGTAGGCATGCAGGGGGGTCCAGGATGATCACAGCCTCTGCTGGGTCTCTGAGGGTCAGACTTAAGGGGAGATATCAGATCACAGAGCCAGGGTTTCGCCGCCCTCCATGTTAGAGTAAATGGTAAGCTCACAAGTGGATAGACACCATACCCCTAGCCACTTATTTTTGATATATCTTTTTAAAGCTTTGACATCAATCACCTTAGCGATTCCTAACAAACCAGAGCACCTCAACGACCTGTGGGCCACAATGAAATGGGATGGACAGAAAAAGTAGAAAAATAGATGTCTTGTCGTAGATGTTATATGTCACATGCAGAGGGATTGTACAGATATCTCTTGCATTCTTCATTCTATGACACGTCTCAAACTAGTCAGTGAGAGAAGTGTACTGTGTGTGAAAGACCATCCACCCATCACATTTTCCCACACTTCAAATGACAGCCATCTTTTTGACGTCTGTGCACTGCAGCCCTGGGAACCTGAGGCCTGAAGCCTGCAATGAGGACAGAAATAAGCATGCTTGTCTGTTTGTTTGTTTGATAAAGCCCTTGTCTCTGCCTTCTTTTCAAATCCGCCCCTTTCTAGCATAATGGAGGAGCACTGATTAAAGCTTTTGCCACCATGAGGAACGATCCATCAGGGTTGTACATGAGCTATCAAAAACCTCAAAGCCGGCGCTCGCTCGCTGCTCTGTCTTCCAATGTGAAGCAAGACGGCACATCAAACAGCTGACAAAACCTGGGTAAAAAGGGAATATTTTATTCACAACTGTCAACGAAAGGGGGGGGGGGGGGTGCGATATTAGGGACAGAAGGAACCTGCTGCAATTTAGATCCTGAACCCTGAACTTGATGTCTCTTCCCTTCGGGCCCTATGGGGGTGTTTAATGAGCAAATGTCATCAGAGGAGCAGGTGACATCTGATTGTGTCAGGACACAAGAGGGGGTGATATTTACAATAGGCAGAAATCTCACTTCTTCCTGTCTCTTTTTTCACATAAAAACAACACTCTAGATCTATTTATTCTTGTGTTGTTGCTGGGGTAGAGTTCTTACAACATTTTGAACCTCTTAACCTTCACTTACCATAACCTTAAATAGTTTTTTAAATGTTATCCTTGAAGCGTCTGTAATCATGTCGGATTTTTACAGCAATTTCAAAACAAAAACTGAATTATATTTCAAATGCAGACTGTCTATGAAAATGTAGCTTTTCCATTCCATTCACCAGAAGTTCCCTTTTGTGGTGCCAAAAGTCTCAGGATATCTCCAAACCTCAACAGATGAAACCCAAATTATCACTAGCTACAGTATATTATAGTAATTTGGATGAACTGGCCCTTAAAATACATTGGTTCTATTTACTGACAGAAAAATCATTGAACTCTTCAGCGAGGCCGGAACCTTTGTGCCTACATGTTTAACATCCATCTGATTTCTACCAACTGCATCCACAACAAAGCTGTTGTCTCAATATGTCACATCCACTTTTAGACCTAACCTGTTTCTTTCTGCTTTGATGCCACATCTTCTCCCTAACCTCCTCCTCAATGCCTCCACTGCTCCTCCTCTTAGACGGTGCTGCTGGGAAAGAGGAAAACATTTTGAGCAGCAAGCGGCCGGGAGATAAAAAGTGCTTTTATCAGATATTAGCTGAAGAGCGGACATAGCTTTTATCAAGGAGAAGTATATACAACTGAGCCATCATATCATATCAAAAGTAGAAGAGTGCCCAGACATGTGTTATTGAATGTGTATGCAGGCATATCTGTGATGTTTGTGTACAAATGCCTCACTCTCTGATCACGGATATAATCTTCAGATTTGAAAGGCGGGTTGAAATATGGGATATGACCTTGACTCTGAGCTTGTACGGTGTGTGTGCATGTGTGTGTCGAAATTTTAGTTCTGTCTGAGGTGTGAACGCCTCACTTTTTTAGGATCTGTGTGTGTGTGAGTGTGTGTGTGTGTGTGTGTGCGTGCGTGTGTGTGTGAGCACACATGTGTATAAGGGGGATTTATGAGTCAGGGACAAATGCGAGCGTGCCATGCTGACAGTCTCCATCACAGAGGCTGATGTGAAGGGACAGATCATGTCAGAACACAGGAGCAGCAGTTTCATCCTCCAAAGGCCAGATGGGAGAGAACAAGCCCACAAAGACACACACACACACACACACTTATCTAACAGGGGTTGTCCCAATGCAGTGATTGGCACATGAATGCATGGAAGAACACAGGTAATACTATGCTTTATCACACGCAAAATTAGAAAAAGAAATCCGATTTACGTCAGTCAAATCAAAGGCAGTGTTCAGACAGCAGAGTCACCAGAAATGGCGGTCGCACAGCAATGTCATTCCTGTCATCAGAAACACAGGCCAACACATACACATGATGCGCTTGGCTGAGCAGACAAGTTTAGTTTCCCATCCTGGGCATATACGTATTTTCAATGAGTACAGTAAGGCTGTCAATGTCAGCAAAATGAAGACAGGGAATTGAGTCGTACTGAAACCTGCCAGGTTTTTTTTCTCGGTTACCACTTAAGCGGTAAGTTCTAAAATATGTTTAGTCATAATTTGGGCAAACCTCTCAGCGTCTATTTATTTATATATATACTAAAAATGTCTTGCACTGTTTTCAGACATCTCCTCCAGATGTAAGCTTTACGTCACGTTAAATCTTTTGCGAACACTTTAACATTGAGCCAGCAAGGCAGGTGCACTAGAACAATGCAGGTTAAATGTTTTTTCTCAAGGGCTTCTGAAAGGTTGCTGTTTTAGGTGAGTGACACATTCTTCATCCTTGCCCAAATTTTACAAACTGCCCAAGTATCTGAACATTTTGATCTGTTTTCTTGACATTTGGCGGGTTGTCGCCTTGAGCTTTTCGGAAAATCCCAAGTTGAGTAAAAGAGACAAAATGTAGAGAAAGACAGCGTTAGTATTGGCCATTGGGACATGGTTGTGCTATTACTCAAATATACCACTTATTGTTCATCTGAAATACCTTGTAAATTGATTAAAAAAAAGAGTTTGCTCTTCGACGACATTTACAGAATAATTGTTTCTCGCAGGAATCTGGAGACATTCAAATACATTGACTTAAAAATGCACAAAGTTTGTTTTACAAAATAAAAGTACTTACGTGTCTCTTAAAGTTTTAGGAGGCAATCCTCACAATAAGGTTATTAATATCTGCTCGTTGTTTTTTGCTTTCCTCTTGCCAGCTCAATAACTTCGGTTTATTAGTCCCACTGCCAAAAACCATGCACGTAGCAAATAAGCCTGCCTTCTTTTCTATCTCTGGTAAATAGCTCCCATTGAGATTTGAAACATATGTGGTGTTTTGTTTCAGGACGAGTGATAGTGAATGATGTAATTGATTGCTAAGACTATAAGGGGAAACTCACGCATGCCGCTGAGCAAAGTGCTGGACAGTTTATTCAATCACTGAAGTCGACTTGCCAGGAAACATAGTCAGATGTTCTGCAAAGGGCTTTTATGTTCTTCAACAACTTTTGTTAAAGCTGGGAAGAAATCAAAACAACAACAAGTATGGACAGGTATTTTTATTTATTGAGCCAATATAGAAGCCAAATACCTTTTCCAGTGAGGATATGTATGGCGCTGAGCATGCTCCTCTTTCCTCAGACAGTACTGACCTTTCCCACAGTGTTCTTCTCAAACAGAAAACCCCAGTGGTCATGGCTGAGATATACAGTATGAAGGTTTTGGAGACGATCCACCCACCCCGCTGCTCCCCATGCAATTAGCTCATTTACTGTGAGCAGAAGACTGCTTTTGTCTGCTCTCAGTACAGCTAATTATGTGCTGATTCCCGCAAAATGCATATGCACATGACAAGTGTATGCATGCACAGGCAGACCGGCATGCCCAAACCTATTAACAATGGGTTGGTTCTATGTGTGTGAGAATAGGAGAGGTTGTAGGACAATGGCTATAATAATAATATGGTATTGTTGGTCAATTTTCACTCGGTTTTCTCCCAAATGTTGTCCACTGTCAATACTATAGATTATTTAGGACACATATTGTATGATTTACTGGATTTATTGGTACGTCTGATTCTAGTGAGTAAAATGATTATTATTATTGAAGCATCTACCATAAGTCAACTATTATTTAGTTTTATCATCTAACCCAATGATCATTCAAGCTGAAGGATATTAAACCACCTTAACAGGCGTCTCTTGTCAGTCCATAAAACTATAAAAGTAATCGATAGGGTCATTGCCAAAGAACTTTTGGATGATTCAAATAAATCTTTAAAGAAAATAATATAAAGCATCAAATTCCCTTGTTGTGTCTCCCTTGATTGAATTGCTTTTATCCTATAATTAAATGACTGTCAGTGCTGAATGCTGAGCCAGGGGCTTTTCCACGATGCTGTGAGTGGACTTCTGTGTGTGAAAACTAGAACAGCGTCTACTTCCTGTCTCTCCGCATCAGTGAGACGAGAACATCCCTCCCCTATGCCACCATCATTCTTCATTTCCATCAGCTCCTTCCCCAAACTGTAAACATTCCCTCACCCCCTGTCTGCGGTTGTGATCTCTAACCCCGGTGGCCCCTGGGAGCTGCAGTCCTACTGATGTGTCCGTGCCCCAGTCACCTCCCGGATGCTTTCTGGCTGAGTGGAGGCAGTCTCGGACAGTTTCCTCGGGTGACCGAGCCCGACCAGACCCAGGTCACTCGCTTGGGGATAGATCGCTCACCAACACTCTACTGGGGAAACTCAGCTGACTGTTGGCAATTTATTCAGCACATTTGTCAGCTGTTTGCTGAGGACAACGTGTCAGCTGCAATGCAAAGCAAAGACAAATTGGTATTGTCCAGAAGGTAAACACACCTTACGTTAAGCATGAGACAAACTATGTCACAGCTGAGGTCAAATCTCAGGAAGCCAAGTTCTTGCAGAAATAAATGAATTACAATTATATTTATTTTTTCAAATAAAACACTTGAATTGATCCACTTGTTGCCTAGAGCTAGCAAGGAGCAATTGGATGATAATATATATATATATATATATGTTGTCCCTTGTCAGAGACTGTACTTTAGACGTTGTTATGTTCAGTGTTTATAGTCAGAAAAGAGGACTTTAAGTTTTCTGTGAGCTCCTGCGAATGTTATGTGAGCAGCTTGGGAATGTCTGCGATTGTTATTATGCTATCCGTTATTGCAGTTCCCATTAGCTTCTTTGGCTTGATTCCCTGCATTAGGCATCATTTGGCTATAACTCACTGCCTCTTAGTTTCTATTACACTACATTATATCGCCGACGCTTTTATTGGATAGATACAACAACAAAAATTGCAATCAACTTGGTAGTGAAGGTGTAGTAAGCCGATTGGCAGTAATCATAGTAGTTTAATGAATGGTCTATGTGTTGACCATGTCCTGGATGTAGAATGGGCCTGAGCCATTCGCAGCATGATAGGAAAGTACCAGTGTTAGAGCAGGGTGCGGAGGAGCGGGGATCCTCGCAGTCTGAGTTTTAGACACCACAGAGTTCTCGTGGTAATGGAGAGGTCGTGGACGGGAGAGGCCTTCCCATGAGGGAAGAGCAGTTCAAGATGTTGTCAAGATGAGCTTCAGGTGGTGTGCAGATATCCACTGAGGGATGTCAGCCAGACACAAAGAGATTTGTGCTGCCAACTGGGTTATAGATCAGATATTACTTAGTGGAAAAGTCATAATCAACCCATGAGCAGAGAAATGAAACAGATTTGTGTTGTTCAAAAGCACATCCCAAGGGGAATGAGATAAGTTTTGAGAATCATACATATAACTGTCTTTTGTTTTCTATTCACTGCTGTCATTGAAATAAAGTGCTTCAGAACAGGACATTGTTTTCTTAAATACTGTCATCTTCTTTTCTATCTAAGTAAAAATGCGTGATGTTTGATTTCTTCCTGCCACTGCTGACCTGTATTTAGATTAATATCAAATAATCCTAAAATAAAAAGGGCTCAAGCTTGCTCATATTGATACACAACTTTTTTTTTAAATTAAGTGCTTGTTTGCATGTGTTTTTTGCAATAGGAGAGGTTTCCATGTGACATCTTTTCAAAATCTAAGACATCGTGCTGCCCTGCCTACCTCCCTGCACGCTCTTCTTTAGCTTCATCCCCTGTCAATTCTCACCCTATCTCCATTACTGCATTGGTACAATTACACCTCAGCCACTGGCCAAGGTTAGAGAGAGTTCAGTGCTCTCAAGCTCAGCCCCTCAGTCCCAAAAGGACATTGATTCCGCTGACCTATGTGTGACTGCTCTTCCTCCAACCGAGGTTCACTGAGCTTCTTGCAGCATGCTTCAGTGCGCAGCTAATTTCCCAAGGCTCAGTACACCAGGCTATTAGCACTGAGGCTAAACACTAGCTGCCACAAGCCGCTGCCTCGGTGAAATCTATAACCAGGCTGGTGGGAGACTACGAGAGCTCTGACACACTGAAGACTTCCACTGGCTACTCATGCATTTAGTTGTCTCAACCCAAACCTGCTGTGTTTCCTGCTAGGACAATTTCATCAGGTAGATTCTGGTCATGAGCCGGCTGTATCAGAAAGCATGTAGTTGCTTCCCTTACAAAATGTAGTTCCACAGGTTTCAGAATTCTTAATACTAATGTTTACCCTGAGATTGTATGTTTGTATGATCCGAAACAAAAGGCATGCATCACGTAAGTTGCCTCATGTTTTAACGAAACAAAATTTAATTACACCTAGGTAACACAAGTTATGCTAATGAGGTCATAATAAGCCAAATGAATGCGTTCATTAGCATCTTTTAAAGTACTTGTCTTCACAACACCCTTGGTAGGAGTATTACAATATTCTCTTAAAGTTAAAGAGGTGATAGCATTTGTAAGACATTTACATGAATTGAATTCAATTTGATCAGATCATTTACTCATGAGAGCTTAGAAGCATTGAGTGTAGTGTTAATGAGTAGCACTCGAATAGGTGAGAAAGTCCTGCGCCATCTTTAAATGTACGTAGTTTGTATTGACTTCAATGGTGGCGATCTGTTTATTGTTACTTTATACCTGCCTAACTTTTATTCCCACATCATAAGTCGCTTGGATGATTACCGACCTGCCAATAAGTTTGTGTCTTCTACATTCTTCCTACAACAAATTTTCCACCTAAAATGATGGCATGGGACATGAAATATTTCGTACCTAAATTGATTGATTTTCAACCTAAATTCACTTGACACCTCCACAAGGATATCAGAGGTCAAGTCCAGATTAAGAATAAATTCATACCTTGTGCAAAGAATGACGTAATGATAAAATATTAAGATGTTTGTGAGACGTCTCCGACCATCCGGTAAAAAGTATTGCAGGGCCCATTCATCACCCTGGGCTGGATTTGGTGGTGGGGTCGGGTGATGCCACCACTTGGAGTCACCAAAGAAAGAAATGTTCCAATTCCCCACATAGGGGCTTTGAGCAGTGTGGTTTGCTTGCCCAGATGACTCAAGTAGCTTAAATCACATCGACCTCTACTTTGTACTAATGACTATAATGTGTTGTGGGATATAACTGCTATATATCTTATTCAAATGTCACAACAGAATTAGCTGTGTGTTTCAAATGATCTGTGAGTGGACACTTTGTGTAACTGAATCCTCGGTGGCATTCATTAAGCCCATGAAGCTCTGTTGCTGCTGTCTATCCTTCAGAGGTGTGACAGAGTGTGAACACTGCCTCCAAACAAATAACCTATATCCAATCACCATGAAAACATTGACCCTGACCAACACCCGCACCCCCCACCCCAAGGCTGGGGACACAAGTGCATGATAAGCAGCTTTTCAACCTCAACTCTGGTCTGGACTTTGTGTCCCTCCTAGCCCATCCAGTTATGACGCCAGTTGCCAAAGGCCAGTGTGAATCTCATATACAGCAGCCACTATCAGCTGGTCCGTAGGGGTGGCTGGTACTCAGTTAGAGCAGAGATAGTCGCAACTGTGAGCTCATTTTGCCACCGCTCTCTGCTACATAATGCGACAGAATAATCACACCAATAACAGCCTCTCGTTCTATTTCAGCACAGGAGATCTGAGGAAGGAAATTAAAGAAACAACGAGGAACGAGACTCTGCACTGGATCTCACATCAATTCTTTTTTTCAGCCCTCCGCACCGCCAAGAGAGGACGTCAAAGGCAATAAGGCTCACAGCCTGTGGAGGGAATTGTTTTGCCAAAAAAAAAAAAATTGTTGTTTTCAATAATGTGGCTGTTTGTATTGCACAGAAGAATGGAGAGGAAAGGGGAGATTGTGGTTTACATACAGTTGTTGTTTTGCCATAGATGACTTATTCTCTCACCAAGGGGATATAATGAGGAAAGAATATGATTAGTATGATAAGTATGATTAGTATGCCTGTGTGTGAGCTTTTATTCTGCTGTGTGTGTGTTAACATAGAGCATGTGTTTTTTTTGCAGTCCTATTTCTATGGATGATACTCATTTGAGACTCAATTGCTTGCACAGGCTCTCCTCGTTCTGGTTGTGAAATACTAACTCTCCCTTTGCTAATCCTCGAGAAAGGTACCTGGCCCTGGGGACAACGTCCTAAAGAGCGGTCCCAGTCTCTGGAGCTTTGAACAGGTGCCCTGAGGGTCTTTACTGGCCTCAGAGACACAACCTCCAATCCTCAGTGATCCTTGGGATGAGCCAGGAAAATGCTGCTTAGGCTAGCCAATGGCAGCCAGTCAGGAAGGCAACAACTGAGCATCAGCAGTTTTACAAAGACAGAGAGGAGAGTGGAAGCCAGGAGATTGGACTAACACCAATGGTCAAAAATAAATTGGGAACACACAGAGAAATATACAACCCTCTCCCTTCCAGTGCACACACTTTCACTTACTTAAGGCTAACATTTGGCATGGGGATATTGCAAGTGTTTCTCAGAGAGTGTAGTGTGCATGTGTGTTTGTTTGTGAGCGAGGGTGTCACGGGAGGTCTATGGACCCAAATGCAGCACACAGGAAACCAGGAATAGTGAACACGGAGGTTTATTCACCAGAATCAGCAGGTACAGTAAATCACAGGAAACAGGCAGATATATATAAAAAAAAACAATCAAAAAAGCAGAGGATCGAACCCAGGCGGAGTCTCAAAAAGCCGGGCGCTCACAGAAAGCGATGCTCACGGACAACTGCAACAGAGCAATCACAGTCTCTGAATCCCGTCGGAACGGGAACTCACTCAGACACAGGTAAACCGAAGTTGGAGACACGGAAGCCAAGCTTGAGGTCAGGGACAGAAGGCTGGTGAGTATTGCGGGGACTCGACGAGGCGGGTGGGTCGGAGACAGGCAGGGTCGGTAACAGGAAATCAGTCCGGGGGTAATAGCTGGAGAGTCTGGCATTACGTAGAACAATCTGGCACTGAGTACTAGTGGTCTAGTAGTCAGGCTTTCAAATGGATCACCAGAAGGTTGTGAGTTCAATACCAGGCTGCCACCATTGAGCTCACTAGTTAGTTCACTGTAAGTTGCTAAATGACCTGTAATGTGATGTAAAAAGGTGATGAGATGGGAGTGGCTGGCTGGTGAGGTGAGAAGGAGGCAGGGTGTGGAAAAGTACCAGGAAGAAGTAATGGAGCAGACTGTGACAGAGGGAGTGAAGGAGCCCTTTCATCTTGCCTCTGCTACCAATCTAGGACCCCACGACCACCGCAGCAGCAGCAGCAGCAGTAACCCACTCTCCACACTACTCTC
Source organism: Bovichtus variegatus (assembly GCA_943593645.1). Taxonomy (NCBI): domain Eukaryota; kingdom Metazoa; phylum Chordata; class Actinopteri; order Perciformes; family Bovichtidae; genus Bovichtus; species Bovichtus variegatus. The sequence continues at coordinate 3,529,730 of CALSCE010010667.1, read as the reverse complement.
TTCCACTTACAGTGGCTGCATTGAAAGCCCCATCACTCTTCAGGTGATTGTTCTTTTTAATGTAATGACGGAGCAAGCGGCGTAAGCATACTTCTTTATTGTAGGAGCAACATTGAGGCTGGATGAAAGTATAACAAAAGGGAGAGAGAAAGACTGCAGTGTAATGAAACATGATTTAAAAAAAAGTCTAGGGAAAAATGTGATAAGACAAGTAATAATAAGCAATGAAGTAAATAATAATCAAATAATAATGTCTGTTTTTTTTTGTGTTTTTGTTTTTAGTTCTTTTAATTTTATTTAATTTCTTTTAATTCTTTGAACTTTAAATAGAGTCCGCACAGCAAGTGTGGGTGGCTTTTCCTTGGTACTCACTTAAAATATATACATTAATCTAAAACAACTGAGACAGGCCATTCTTTGGCTTTTATTCATCATACATTTAGATAGTAAATGTTTCAAAAACTCCAACTCCTCTCTTCTTTGGGATTTGGACACTGATGCAAAGAGTGGCTGTTTCTTGTTAAAGTGACAAACAAGTGGAACATGGGGGTGGTTTGAGATAACACATACAGCACAACATGAGGGAGGAAAGTGTTCATTATCATATCTAATTAGCATAATAAGTACAGTA
>CALSCE010010667.1:3506356-3529089 GCA_943593645.1 Bovichtus variegatus | reverse complement strand
ACACACACACACACACACACACACACACACACACACACACACGAACACTGTATTTAGTCGGCCTTACAGCCTCATTTACAGTGATTCGTTCAGTCAACATAAACTCTCATTGTCACCTCTTCTTAACTTCTAACTTTTATTTATCTACAGCTCAACAGGATAGTTGCTTGGCTTCGAGTGTCACTTAAGCTCAGTAGATGATTTTTAGACTTCTCTTCTATAAGTGGCCTTAACAGCACTTCAGCATATAGTAGAAGTCACACATGTTATCAAAGAAAAAGTGTTTACAGAAAATTACAGAAAAAATATTTTCATAATGGTTGTCATGAGATGGACTGTTTGAAAAAGTACATTACTTCATCTAGGATTGGGATGCTAAAAGGTATTTTAGCAGCAATGCAGCTTGCTCACTTGCTTTCTGCAAGTGAAAGCTTTTTTTTTAACATGCTTAAATTGTCATTTCCTGTGTGTGGAGATTTCCCAGCAGTGACCTGACATATCTGCCACCAAATGACATAAAAAAAATTGCCAGAATGTATATAGTCTCACTTGGTGAGCAGGAAACATCATGTCCATAAGTAGTCCTCATAAGTACAGTATTGTAACACACACACACACACACACACACACACACACACACACACACACACACACACACACATCTTGCCTTTAGACCTGAAAACATACTTCTCACATCTCCCAGCTGACTATGGTTTTGCCTCCCTTATAGTGGAATAACAGGGTCAAACTTACAACCAGACTGGGGGAAAACATTGCAAACATAAACTCCACTAACCTGTATATTCCCACTAAAGCCACAGAGCATGAAATGCTCCCGCTCCCTCACGACACTACAAAAGCAAAACCAGTCTTTATGGGGCTTATTAGAAAGCCTCCACACTCTGTCTCAAAGCATGGAGGAGAAAAAAAGAAGGAGCAGAGGGAAAAGCAATGTCATACAAGTGTCAAGAAAACATTTTGATCTTTGTTGCAACAACAAAAGAAAGGAAATCAGCTGTTCATCGGCTTGGTAGAAATAAAAAAGAGGTTACATATCAAGAGAGATGTTATTCTCTGTTTCCTGCTCAGGGACTACAAATGTAACTTAGCTTATAGCTAACTCTGGTACAGTTAAGAAGCTGTGCATTGTCCCTGTCAAATAGATATATAAATAAAATATAACATACTGCTCAGGACTGGGCAGGTTTATGTGTTTTTTCTGTGCCTTTGTCATTTCCCATTATTGTCCTGCATCGATTATACTAATACTCAAGCATGAAAGGCATGCATTCATGCATGCTGCTACTGCACGAGGCTATTATCTTCTTCACCAGAAAATCCTTGCGCTTTAAAGAAGCAAAGAAAATAGTTTGAAGTATGAGCTGACTATTACCACTTACTGTGTGGTGCTTTATTCAACACTAGTGATGTGTCGCCATGTTTCAGATAGGATGTTCACTCTGTTTAATCCGTCTGTCCTCAGAATGAGCACCTGTCATGTTAAGATAAACCATATATGTTTCTCCATCAAACTGACCATATTTTATTCAACTGAATTATGCATGCACAAGCGCTTGAAGAGAAATTTCCTTAAATCATTTCTAATCAGTGATTTAAAAAAAAAAAAAGGTAAAATGATCCACTAATCGGTGAGTTAAGAAGTCAGCTGGAGATATAATTTAAGCATTAGCATTAGCTTAAGATATCCAGCTACAGTTGATACGACCTGTTAGTCGCGGTCATCTTTTCAACCAACAAAATATACGTTGTCAGCTAGAAATGTGAATCCAAATTTGATCTTTGACTGTTGGAGGTTTTGGTCGGACTCAGATGCCAGATGTAAGTCTAATATTATCTTTGCAACCAAACCTAGACAGTAGAGAGGAGGAGGAGAGTTGGGGAGGAGAGCACTCTCAAACACACTCTCACACAAACACACACAAGTAGGCCAGCGGTGTGAGGAAGTCTCATCACCTGAAACAGAATGCTCTGGGGTTCAGACGGTGACCTCGTCTCCTGCTGGAGGAGCAAACCCAAGTCAACCACAAAGACAGAGAACAGCTTTGTACAACTATGTACACATGCTCTACATGTATTTTTTATATCCGCTTCACTTGAAAGGAGAGTCCCATTACACTCAATAGGGATATTCTACCCCCTACTGTTACCCACAGCTATTTTCTTCTCTTTTCTAAGGGAGTTAGCAGGAAAAAATAAAAAACCCTTGCAGAAAAGAAAATAACTGAGGGTTATTTTGTTTCTCAGCATCCAGCTTTCCTCTCCTTGTGCAAGATAAAATGGCATACTGTAATTCCAAAAGTAAATAAATGTTTTCGGTGGCAGCCTCGCTGTTTGGGCTTCTCAGGCCTGTCCAAGGAATATCTTTAAAGTATGGAGATGACTACAGAGTCTTCGGTAAAAACACACACCCATGGCTCTACCACTGCTGCTGTGCATGGTATATTATTTATTTTCTGTACATAAAAACTAGGCTGTAGGATAAGAGATGAAACTGAATTAAACATAATTTTAGGGAGAGACTAACGGTAAGTATGCCCGCGAAAGTGGATGCAGAAGTTTCCCAGGATTTTGTGTGAGCATTTTTAACTCTGTGTGAGTATGTGAGTGTCAGACATACTGTACCTGTGAGAACATTGGCTGCTCTCGAACTTTCTAAATTCCATTTCATGACACAATGACAGATAAAAAAAAAACTAACAGCATCGCCCACCCATATCTCCCTCCTCTGCCTTCGTCTCTCCATTTCTTGCTGCTCCTCAAACCAGCAATAAAACTCAAAAAACCCACTTGGCTTGGTTCCCTTATACCCCACCACCACCACCACCATCTACGCCTTTTAGAAACGCTCTCTGGTACTTAACAGGAAATTATAGCACATTATACAAGAGCATTGGAAAAGAAACTGCCACAACCTGTCTCATAAGATGAGTGAGGCTGTAACTTGATGAACAAACTAACACATGTACACGTTAAACCACCCCTTAGATCTGCAAGATATGTACATGACAGTTCAACTCATGCTTTCCACATTTGGCATTTTGAATCTATAAAGTGTATAACTAGGTCAAAGGTCAAATGACTGATGAGCAATGATTGGCTGTATGGAGTGGCCTATGGGATGCCTTGGTATAGGTGGAATCCCACTGGATCTATTAATAGGAATCCCAAGTGATTTGATATGCCTGATATAGAAAAACGTCTTCTTATTAACTCTTGGATACTTGCCTGTGGAATGGCATTTAAATTATAATGGGCAAATGAAAATAGAAGAAAGCATTTCCAAGGCACCATACATAAATTGCATGCAGCTGTTTTAATATTACCAGATAATTGATTACTTATACATGCAGGGAGTTATTATGGTTTCCTGTAAAAATAAATAAATAAATAAGAAAAAAAGAAACGGAGGAGATGAGAGAGCTAATAGAGACTGTGGGGTGTCAAAACTGAATATTTATACAAACGTAACGTAACGTTTTTCATAGAGGTCATTTGTTTGATTTACACGAGATAGTATGTGAAGGACAGTGCAAAGCAAACACATGTTGTGGACATTCAACATTTCACTATATGAACTGTCTACAGGATGCCATCTGAAAAATATAAAATCCTGCATCCAGGCTCTCATCTAAGAATGCCGAAGGTCAGGATGCACCCAATGAATGGCCCATAACGTAAAGCTACCGATAATGTAACAAAAAGTACTTAAACTAATGGTGTACAATTAGAGACATTTCATAGAGAGTAAATGTGATATTTATGTTGTGGATATGCTACTGTTGACATCCAGATAAGCTTTACATACCAGGTAAACACACACTCAAGGATTCTGTAAGAGGTTTGAATAGTATCTATTTCTCTGAAATGAACTACCATTAAGATATATATATAACACCAGTCAAAGGTATAAAGTGAGGAGACTTGAGAGATAAAAAAAAAATGTGTTACGTGTGGAACATTTCACAAGTTGTCATACCAAGTTAACACAATTCTCGTCCCATTAATTATAGGACCTGAACTGAAAAGGCTTTTCGTCCTCTCTTTTAATTCTTGAAATGTGGCTATTAAACGGCACCTTATGACTTTGGATTGAAAAGATACTTGTACAAGAATATGATTTTTAATATAAATAAACACTTGTGTATTAGTAAGAACTTGTACGTACCTTTCGTTTTAGTCCTGGTGAAGATTAAAGGACGTTGAAGGTTTCCAGCCTATGAAGACAATTATTGAGATGGTTCATGATTTCATCATATAAGATCAAATATATTTATTTCTGTCTGACTTACTGAAAATGACTTGATACTAATTGTCAGAGGCTGCACTGCATTCCTGTCATTTCAGAATATTGTTGTAAGAGAAATCTGTGATGGCTGTTCTCCCTTAGGATTGTCAAATGTCAAAATGATGGCTTTACAAAGAACCTCTTTTTCTGTGACATTTTAGGTCAGTTTAGTTTATTTATGACAGTCGTTTTCAACTGATACAACTCAAATACACATATAAAATACAATAAATAAACAATAATAAGCCACTACTTTTGTAATAGGGAAAAAGCAAAGCAAACTTACACTGACCGAAAAGGTGTAGGCTGAAACAAAATAAAAGTAAAATGTATGTATATTATATATTCCCAAAAAGTCCCAAACGAACATTTATATAAACACAATTTTTTATACCTCAGTTTTATATTTTTTAATGATCTTATTTTTAAACATTGTTTTAAACAGAGTTTTACACATTTACATTTTTTTTTTTTTTAAAACTATTCATCAGAACATACCATTAACTCAATGTTTTTGATAATGAAAGCTGCTTGTCATATCTGCCCAGGAAATATCTCAACATAATATTCACATTATCTACATTTCTCTTGTTATCAAAGGGACTAAGAAACAGTACGTTAGACTGCAGGGCTGTGTGCCTGACACTGTGGTGAGCAACATGGGGGCCCCACAGGGAACGGTTTCTGTACACCTCAGACTTCAAATACATCACAGACTCCAGTCACCTGCAGAAGTTCTCCGACGATTGTTGGCTGCATCAGCGAAGGAAGCGACGGGTACAGTACAGGGGCGTCGTGGACTCCTTCGTTGAGTAGTGTGAGCTAAACCACCTACAGCTCAACATCAGCAAGACCAAGGAGCTTGTAGTCAGCAGGAGGAGAACACCCCCTTCACCGATTTCCATCAAGGGGGTGGCTGTGGACACTGTAGAGCACTACAAATACCTGGGAGTTCATCTGCACAATATACTGGACTGGGCCAAGAACACCGAGGCTGTGTACAAGAAGGGCCAGAGCCGACTCTACTTCCTGCAGAGGCTCTGCCCTTTTTAATATCTGCAGTATCATGCTGCGGATGTTCTACCAGTCTATGGTAGCCAGTGCCTTCTTCTTTGCGGCCGTGTGCTGGGGCAGCAGGTCGAGGACAGTCGACACCAACATCATCAACAAAGATCATCAGGAAGGCGGGCTCTGTACTGGGGGTGGAGCTTGATTCGTTGGAGGTGGTGTCAGAGAGGAGGATGCTGTGCAAGCTGCGGAGCATCCTGGACAATGACTCTCACCCTCTGCACCATGTGCTGTCCACATACCGGAGCACCTTCAGGAACAGACTCATAGCACCAAGATGCACCACAGAGCGCCGCAGGAAGTCCTTTCTCCCTGTGGCGACAAGACTTTACAACACATCCACCTCAGGTCGTGAGATGGACAGAGGAGACGCAGTGACCTGAGGTCCTCTCTCTCTCTCCTCTCTTCATATTCTTCATTCTTTATATTGAGGTTCATATGTAGCTTACTTCCCTCTTCATACTTAGTTTGGTTTGGTCATTTTTATTTTTTATGTTGTTATTTTGCCCTTACCCCATCTCATCTCATCTTATTTTTAGATGCTTCTATATATATATATATACATTTGTATAAAACATTTTGCACTATTTGTACATTTTAGAATCTTATACTGTCTCCTACTGTGTATTGCAACTGTTGCACAACAATTTCCTTCGGGATAAATAAAGTTCTATCTTATCTTATTTTAAAGAAGGATGGTTAAAGGATACAATACGATGAAGGGTAGCAGATTATATTCTAGGGAGTAAAGGTCACGTTTCAATTGCTTAATTTTATGATTCTTCACATTTAACATTTTAGGAACAGTTAAACAAATGTGGATGTGGAATTGTGAATGTTTTATTGATTTAGTGACTTGTGGCTCTGATATGTGATTGAGTCTGTCTAATTCGATCTAGCTGGAGGACAGCGAACAAGAAAGCCCCCCTATATGGCTGATAATAAAAAACGCATATAAACCAAAGACGTCACTGGTTTTATGTTAGTGGTGGCAATTCAAGCGTTATTCTGTATGAACTTAACTTCTCTTTCCTGGACTTTTCTTCCTGACAGCAGTGGGGAAAGCGTAGCATGTGCATCCATGCATCCCGTTTCTGAATCAAAATGGAGCCACCGTCAAAACATCAGTTGCAATCATGCATGTTGTGCACTTCCACACTCCACAGTCATCCTCCATCATAAATGGATTTTTTTTTTTTTTTTAAGTGTACAATGGTAATATCTCACAATTACAAGTTACACCATCATTCTACACTTTGAGCCAGCCTCGTCCTATTGTAGATAGTGGAGCTATTTGGAGGAAAGAGACAGTCATTTCCCTCCTAGAAAGTCACACGGAGCATTGAGCGTTCCCTTATTTAATGGTTCAATAGCGATACCTACTCCCTCCTGTTTGAGAGCATTGTTTCCCTATGGTTATTGCGCCATCAGTTACCCCTGCGGATGCCTGGCTGACATAAATGCATACTTCCCATGCCAGTAGAGCAAATTAAACTGAATTGAAGGTGGAGAGAGAGAGCGAATGGGAGATTAAGTGAGAGATGGCCTGGAGAAAGAAAGAAAGAAAGAAAGAAAGAAAGAAAGAAAGAAAGAAAGAAAGAGAGGTACAGAAAGATTGAGTAACAGATTGAAGGAATGACTCGCAATCAGGAGTGAAAGAGGCTCTCTCACACTCTCCTTGCAACCACACACACACATATACAGTTTTGTCTTACTATACTTATAAGGCCCATTCTTCTTTATCTGCTAAGCGTTGGCTTTACTTTCACAGTGTATGCATACAGTTCACTTTCATATAGACCTATTTATGATAAACTGAACCCACAAAAGGAAGGTGAAGAGGGTCAGAGGTGAGGTAGTGGCACAACAGTTGTTCGCTGTACTTTGCTTGTACGTCTGTTACATTTCCCAGGTGGGAAGGTGATGAGGGATCATGTCGTTGTCGCTAGCAATTGTGACTCTTACTGGTTGGTGTGAGTGCTTTTATGGGGGGCTGGTGTGAAACTAGTGGCAATCTGACACTAGTTTCCACAAATACCAATATTATTTTAGATTTTTTTCTTACTGTAATAAAGAGTCTAAGACCACTGATGCATTCCAATGCAAAACCCCAATCAAAACTCATAAAGGAATAGTTTGACACTTTGGTGAATCTGCTTGTTTGCTGTCTAACTGTGAATTAGATGAGAAGATCAATACTAATTTCATCTGTGCGTTCAATACTGCATGAGGTATTTAGCCTAGCTGAGTACCAAGTTTGTGGCAGGGGGAAAGTAGCTTCCGTCAAAAGCCTTCTGCTGATGTTCATATCTTACACTCGGTAAAACCCTTGGCACATAAGCGAATTTGCCAACATGTTGGAGCATGGCTTTACCTAGCGCTGATCTTAACCAAAACCTATTCTAAATGAAACCCTTTTAGATAAATGTAATGGTAAAGCAGAGTGAGGACTAACAAAATGACGTTCAAGATGGAATTGTAACTAGTAAGAATGTAATTTCTGAGATCTAAAATTGCATTTCTGATAACTGAAACACAATTGTAACTAGTGAAAATTATATTCATAATAGTAACAATTATATTTGAGATATCTACAATTTCTTTTATAACTAGTCAGAATTGAATTTTAAATATCAAACAAATTAATTTCCACTTGTCAAAATGTCATTGTAGATATATTCATTGAAAACATTAGCATTTGTTGATTATTTATATATAACATATATATTTATATTTGTATTATACACATGTTATTACATGATATGTCGGACATATCAGAAATGCAATTGTTGATATCTGAAACATGTGGAAGTGTAGATATATGTAATTGATATTCTTGTAGTGAAAAGGAATTACTGATATCAATAATCCAATTAAAGATATACTGTATGTAGATCAGTTTTTGACTGGTGGAAATATTATTTCTACATGTGAAAATATATAGTATTGTCATGTCAAAATTGCTTTAGAGATATCTTAAGTGAACAGTTTATGTCGAAATGTCATTTCCACTATTGCCAACTGAATTGCTACTAGTCAGGCCTACTGATTAAATGTTAAAAGGGCTTTCCATATTTCTTCAGCCCTGACAGCGCAGCATTGTTCACCGTCGGCAGGCACCCTCCATCTCCGGGGGGATGGGGGGGAGACAGAGAGAGAGGGAATAATTGCTCACCCTCACACCGTGTGTAAAGCGTGTCTCCTATCAGCAGAGACTCTGGCCCCCCCGCCTCCTTAAACACAGAGACATCGAACCGCTGCCCATGTTCACTGCTGCAACAGCGATCACCAGAGGGGGCCCGTGGGAAAACAGCACCCCCTGATCTACAGTATGCACATGCTGTGGAAAGGAGAACACTCAGGGATACTCATTAAGACACCTCACACACAGATACAGGTTTCAATCTTGTCATCTGATCTTCATGGTAAGTCCACCCCATGTTTCGCTCTTTCTCTACTGTAGGCAAACATGCATTGACACATGCAAACACACAATTCATGCAAATCATCATCCATGTCTCCAGTGGTATCTCCCGCTGTGTACCTTTGTTCCTCTCCCTCCCTTGTGTAGAAGCCGCTATCTGCAAATATGCTGATGTTGTCATCGTTGCAGTACAAACACACAAATGCACATACCATGTCCAATGGGCTCCGTGGGGTAAATATGTTTGGAGCCATCATGCCTCATCGTCTAATCATGACGAGGCCTTTAGGGGTGCAGAGCATGCTCGCTTCTTCCCTCACCATACTTGCTGATAACACAATTCTCCCACGATGCCCTTCAACACTACAGATTCATATCTCAGAGGCCGTTCAGATGGCTGCAAAGACTGACTGAATTGTTGCTTTGCACATTTTCTTTTTTGAAGGAGACAATTGATGTGTTTTGAGTTTTTCCAACTCTGTCATTATTTCTTCTGCTACTTCAGACACATTCAGGTGATTGTTCGACATATACAATTTCCTTGTCGTTACATGTGTAATTCTCATCGCCTACTGCTTTTCTAGTCTCTGATAGTGTCTGAACCACCATCAAAACTGGATTGCATATCCTGCTGACAAAACGGCTTGTTGATTTGATTCCTGTAAATCATTTGATTCCTTACCCGGAAAATGACTTTTGACGTGGACTGTAGAAACTACTGTAGGACCAATGTTGATTAGTGTAAATGTTTATGTAACACAAGAGGTAGTTTATTAATTTGCCAAAAATCATCCTTCACTACAATGTACATCGTTCTCTTCTGTCTTTGAATCTAATGTGCTCTCTATTCTCTTTTCTTCCAGTTACAAGCTTCACCGACGCCTAGACTACCATAATCTCCTGCCACCGAACTCCATCAGAGCAGCGTACTGCTGGTTTCATTCCTTTTCCCCATATTTAATGAACGCATTTGTTTCAAAGTTTTCTTCTTCTGCGATATATCACGGAACTGAACCGTGTTGACGCTCAGTATCCATTTATGTCCAATCATGACCAAAAAAAAAAAACACAAATTGAAGACTGAGCAACGCTTTAGGATTTTTCAACTTCAATCTGATGCAGTAAGTCATGTCAAATTGAATCAACTTTTTGGGTATTCCTCAACATTGAAGCATAAAATAATAACAACATTTGGGAAAGTTTGGGGAATAACTGTAGTTGTCAATCTCTATGTCAAAGCCCAACCTTGTGTTCACCCACCAACGTCCTCACTATTGCAAAGACTCATAATTCTTACAGCCGCAAGAAGGCTTGAATATAAACATATGGGGGGCATTTGCTAAAACGATTGATGCTGTCATTTTTCTTAGTCGACAGTCTTTAAATTTGCCTCAGAGGGTAACAACACAGATTTTGTAACTGAAATATTAAACTGCCATTTCTCTTCATAGTGTCAGCGTGCAAACCTCTTCTCTTCCTTTTCTCCATCATCTGTTGACCATTAGTCAACGTCCGTCTCACTTGCAATGGAAATAGATCAATTTCTGTGACGGGTGTTTTGTCTCAGTAATGTAGCAAACCCCCATGCCTGGCCTTGCTTGTTAAGCATCTGAATGGAGGCTTTCAGGTTTCTCGTCAGAGCAGCAACCGTTTCACCAATATGAACACATTGATCTGTAAACACTCTTTCCCCGAATCCTGCCCTGTTGAACATTACTGTATCATGTAGGCCTACGAGTTTATCCAGTAAAAGTTCAAACCTGACGTACATGTGTTGTGTGAATAGATTCATCTGCATTAAACAACATGATGCAGCTGCATTTGATAGTATGTGTCTATTGGGGTCTTTCTTCGGACAGAACCATGTGTTTGATAGAGAGGGAACCAGAACAAGATAAAGCCTTTTATAGACAGGATAGTGATAATAACCAACAGTGAATGTTAACTATTCATCTCTGCACGTCCTCGAATAAAGCACATGACAAGCAGGTTAGCGAAATGTTTAAACACTGTTAACGTTCTATTCTATGTTTATTGTGAGCCTGAATATGGTGTAGAGGTTAGACCCACTTCATAATAACATTTCACATATACAGTCAGCTAGTACTGTATATGCATACACCTACACAGCACTACAAGGCAGAAACATGATGTATTTTTATCGTTAATCTGCATTAGGCTGCAACGATGTTGGAGAGACACTTATATAGTTTGAGGAAACAGTTGTACTTTTATATAAAACTATTACCTATTACTGTTTAAAAAGTTGGCTTTTCCAATATAAATCTGTTAGTGCAGAGCTTTCAAGCCAAGGCAAAATGCACCCAAGGAGACTTTATGGGTCTACAAACAACCATTGTCATATCTAAGACAACCAAATTCACTTGGGTTTAAACAACTCTGCCTCTCTTAGTTATTATTTGTGAATGTGATGGATTTGTGATAATGACAACAACAAACAGGGGCGATGGCTTCTTTGTTGTGTTGACTTTTTTTCTTGTCTGATTACATGGCACACTTGATTTGTCTCATTTCAGGGATGAGCAGGACTGAGATGGTAGCATTGTGATTCAGGGGCTTGGTACCATCAATTCAATTCAATTAGTTTTAATTAGCGCAATGGAGAGAAAGAGGAAAAAGCAACAACCTCACAGGGTCCTCCAACAATGAAATGAATTACTCATGAGTGAAAGCTTATCAAATCAGCCAGCTTTATATGTAGAGAATATTAAATCAAGGCGCTGGAAGACATACGACTGGTACGAGTTTTACTGATATTTAAAAGGCATGAAATCTCTATTGGATTCAAATCAGATCATGATAACAGGCTGGCGGTTATTTGATGATATTTGGTGTGTTATACATTCAGTTGACATCTGTCTGCTGTGAGATATTTTCATTATTTTTTTAGATGTTGCCTTTGAATGGAAAACTCTCTTTGCACCAAACAGCATTGACTCACATTTGATTGAAGTATACATCTAACAATGACCGCATAGACCTGCAGTTTTGTAAAAGATGGGGCCCTGACAAATGTCACATATATGAGAGCACTCTCTTATGATAACTTCTACATATCAGAAGACATTGTGCATTTGTGAGAAGGGCAACTTTGTGAACAAACCTGCAATTCTGCATACTGACTTCAAACAATGTACTAGAGCAGTGGTTTCTTACCTTTTTGGCTGGTAACTTGGCTGGTCTACTTGTGACCCCCTGTCACAATTCACTTAAGCCCATTGTGAGAAGTTTTACCAAAAAAGTGATTTGAAACTCTAACTTTAGACTGTTTCATTTGAGTTATTGTGCGGATTCCCAAAATGGTAAAACCAAGAAAAAAAGTTTTGGAATATTTTGGAGCAGAGCATGATTTTTCCTTCTTTCCAATCCCTCTAATACACTTGTGACTTTGCTTTCCCTACAACCCCTTGTACGTCCTGACATGGACATGTGGGGTATAGATTGTGTATTAGAGAATAGGATACGCACATACCGCTACTGAGATGTTCTGACCTGTCCTTAGAATTTGTTAGGGGAAAAAAGAAGCTTGCAGTTCCCCAAAAACTCACCTATCTTTTGCCTTGTAAACTTCTCCTTCCAGGACAAAGGTTTATTTGCTTATTAAATATTTGGAGCCCTTTTAGCTGTCATCGGTGGTCAGTTACTAGAAATAGAAATTGCTTCAGCTTTTTTTTTTTAAAACTGTATGCTTGGTTTTTCTGATAAAAAAAAAAAAAAAGGTAAATCAAGGCAATAAATGGCCGCCTCATACAGAACTGTTTTCTTTAAAGCATCAGTTCTGGGTTGTAAATAAGCTATCTTATCTATTGTCACTTGTCTAGCTTTGTAAAGGTGCTTACTTCTCTTTCACCGTTAGCCAGGACAGACTAGCTTGCTTCTGCTTCTGAACAGTCTAACTTCTGTACACCATGTTTTAATATACCCGGAGATAGAAATGAGCTACAGCTTTTAATAGCAGACATAGCAGTTATCCCTCTGTCCATTTTGTCAATATGACTAGTCAAATATCAATTTATTTGGCCAAAGTATCCGATTGTAACATACAGTATATTGTGAATGAAATACTCAAACTTGTCTTAAGGACTGACATAACTAAAAAAAACTTTATGCTATACTATAGTGACTCGACATTCAATGACAATGGGCCACCTACCCTCTGACAATACTTTTTTAACTGATATTTTGGCCTGAGAAATTAATTCTGAGAGGTGCCAATATTCTTTGACAGGCTGCCCTTCCACCACGCTGCTCAATAAGGCTGTGATTGATGCACCCCCTCCAGATTCATTGACTAGGACTGTGCTTTCTCTGTCGACACACTGCTTGCCTCTGACGTGGACAGACCTTTAAGGCAGAACGGGCTGATGGCTAGATGGATGGGATATACTGTAAAACACTCCAAAGACACGTTATTGATTCATATGTCAATAGTGTTTGTGTGGTCAATGGTTCCCAATGGTTTCTGATTGATCACCGCTAAGGGGTAAACTAGGCATTTATTAATTTGCTTTTGAATTCCTAACGTGTATATTTCAATGGAAATATAATATGTGGTGAACTTGGAGACTTATCACTGATATCTATGCTCCTATGAAAGACCACACTGCTCAGACCAAAGAAAACATATCCTGTAAATGAGCAGAACAGGCTGAAATGTAGACTTTTACTGTGACAATGTGTTGACATGATGAGGGACATGATGAGCGGACCCAGTTGTTCTCCCACTAAGGCAAGATAGAGCAACAGACCATGGAAGGCCTCTAATGAGGAACTTTGTCAGCCCAGTGTCTGACATGATGAGGAGAGGAAATGAAGAGAAAGTGAGAGCAGGAGAGCAATGCAGCTTCAGCTTCAAATGGTCTACCTGACTCAAATGACCCCCTTCTCTGCCCAGATGAAATAGTCCCATTTGTGCAGGTGACACCTTGTTTTTGCCAGGAGCAATGGCGATGCCGTCTTTGAAGTAACAGGTGATGGTGCAGCAGAACAGGAATGGCTTGGCTAGTCAAAGCTGCACCCACTTGTTGTCTAAAGAAATATGTCACAACAGTGTTTTTTTTTTTTTAACCCAGCATGGCTCAGAGCCTGCTGCTTTTCATTGATTAGGGTCTAATTCACTCAGGGTGCAAACGTAATGCGTTTAACTAATTGGCAGTAGTCTTTAGACTGGTAAAATACTTTTTAGAATCCTGTTGGCACACAAAAAGAAGCTATAAAGCTTTGGATATTCAGATTATCTCAGCAAATCATTCCACTTGAACAAACAGCTCTGCCTCTTAACATTACCATACCCTTGAATACGTTTGATATTCGACTGGCTGAAGTTTTTCAATGATTTTGGTAAGTAGACATTATGTATATTTGGAAGATTGAGCCGATACGTTGGATCTAAATATCACAGAGTATATTTACTATTAACTTCATCTTAAAACACTTAAATGAATGTGAATATTATTGCAAACTGGTGAATCCACCTAAACTCAATAGTCTCTCTTTTTTAATCTATGTAATATTATTTACCTTTTTAGGCTATCATTAATCCTCATGAGGGATGTGTTTGTGTGTATCCAAGTAAATACAATGATACGGATTATGCCTTCTTTGGAAGAAAAGGTCTTTTTATTTTGTTTTTTCCCTTTATGATGATGAGCTCATGGACCTACTGTTTTGCTTGCATAATTGCCTGTGGACATGTTTGAGGGTGATGGCAGTCATTAGCAAATAATAGCAGCAGTGCACCTGATGGTTATATCCTTAACAAATAAGTTTGTGACTCATTAGTAATTGTTCCATTTTGCCAGACAACGTAGTTTATATAATTAGGTTCACAGCTAGCTGATAATAGGCTCGGCTTTCATCTTTGATCATTATTTCATCCACCTAAAACCATCTTTGAGGGTAGCATTTGTGGTCTGTATGTTGTTCTTTATGTAGATTTTTTTATTTTTTTTATTTTTGGGAATGTAACATTTTAATTGATCGCAATTGTTTTTCTTAAAAACTCACTGGTTTACCTTGTTTGTTTGTTTTTCCTTGAAAACTGCACACTTCCATCTTCTTTGACCACCTTATTTTTTTATTTTTTTATTATTATTATTTCTAAAATGTTGACATGTCAGGTTCGTCCACTTACACAAGAAAGTGGAGTATTTTATACAGCCTTTCCAGCACCGCCCTCTCGTCTCCCTCGCCCAGGGTGAAGTAGCCTTCTCCAGCCGGAGCGGGGCGTGTCTCTGTGGGCGGCTTCCTCAGTGCGGTGCCGCTGCCTCTGCTGCTGATGCCGCTGTGTCTTCCAGTGGATGCAGGTGGAGATGCGTAAAAGCACCCAGAAACACCAAGAAGCATCCGCCAGAAACACGGCAACGGAACCTCCACAATAAAAGGCCCCGCGATACACGTCAATTTAGGAGTTTTAATTTGAAAGGAAGAATCTGAAGTTGCATGTCCTGCCTTGTGGCTGGCGTGACAGCAGGGATGCAGGTGGAGCGAGTCGGCCAGGACCGTTCACATCTGTCTTGAAGGAGAAAGGGGGTAAAGAAAAACCGTTCTGGTCTTCTCAACGCTCTGGATAAAAACATTTTTAAAAAAAAGAAACACAGAAGCGTAAACTGCTATAGCTGTATCCAGGGATATTTACAAACCTCCCCAAGTCTGGAGAATATTATCGGAGGGATTGCCGCAAAAAACAAGTAAGGACTTTTCTCTTCTTTGCTGTGACTATATGTTTCTGTTGGGGGGTTTCTGGCTGTTAGGATGTGTCACTCTCAGCTAATGCCCTCCAAATGATGACAGGTGATGTCGAGAAATTAAAAAAAAACAGATTTACATATTCCAATAATGAACAATTGGTGGCTTTGTTCTGAGGGAGCCAACAGCAAACGATGCGTAATGGGTCAATATTTGGAGGAGGTTTGGGAGGCGAGTGGTATCGTGGTCTGCTGTTTGTTTTCTGCGGTTCTTGGAGCAGACACGTTGAATCCGGTGTAGCGATGATGGGACTTGTATGTTTGAAGCCACGCGTGTCAGAGTGTGGGAATTCGTCCAAAACACATCACAGTGATCGGTGAAAGTCAGTTTGTGTGCTTGTTTAAGCGGTGGATGTATTTACGCAGACGACTTGTGAGGGGTTAGTAATTCAGCCTCCGACACTCGAGGTATCGTTTTTATTTGAACAGCTCCGGTTTAGATTTTTTTTTTAATGGCCTAAATTGTGTCAAGTGAGACACGTTGTGTATTCTGTTGATGATACATGTGGCGTGATTTTCACACACACAGCCTGCTTACTTGCAAACGTACTTCTCCTTCACTCCAAATCCCTGAATTGAACATTCGCTGGAATTTTACCCTCTAGAGTTGATTAATGACTTGCCACCATCGACTGGGTTTATAATCATGTATCTATTGTTATTTACAATTAATTTATCTTGAAAATGCTAAAAAAAAAAAAAAAAAAAAAAGAATCTAAAAAAAATCTTTATGACGTGGGGAATTAGGCCACCGGAGGGTATGCGTTCTTTACTAAACAGCTGCATTATAATTGGCTGCTGAAGGGCAGACTGGCTGTGGACTGACCCTCTGTGGTGTTAATGACGAAGTGTTTCTATCCAAGTAGATGTGATCAGTACGAAGTGGTAGAAATGCCTACAGTACGTGGATATTTTGGGCTTTATATTGCGCCGAGTCCTACTGCAACTGTATGCGACTCCTGCGCCACCGTGTCGCCAAACGCCCACTGGGGTGCGTAACGGTGTCTCTACACAAAATCCCCGAACCAAAGGATAAATAACAAGAACTACAAACCGGTAGATCAATGATTGTGTGATACAATTTGGGTCGCGGGTTTATTTGTGCTTACAATAATCAAACCGAGCTGATGCTAGTCTAGTTGAGAGGTGGAGATGGAAGGTGAGGAGCCGAGAAAGGAGGAAAGCAGACACCACAGACGGAGAGTCCCTGTAAACGCCTGTGGGAAAACTGACCTACTCTGCCTTTTGATACTGAAGCTGTGTCAACTTTTTCACAATAAATATGAGACCACCAGCGTGTCTTTTTTCACAATATTTGCATTCATCAAATACTATTTCCATTTATGAACAATTCTAAACTAGTCTAAGTTTGGTCTAAAAAACACTTCTCCATCTTTCTTGTTGGACTGTGGCTAGGTGGAACAAATGTCAGTAATTCTCTTCAGATTTTTTCACATAGCGCTCAGTGTAGAGAAGTTTGATGATTACAGAGAAGTGTCCCAGCTCTGATTGACTGGCAAGCATTTATTGCTGCCCTTGCAGAGGAAAATACAATACAGTGAGGATGATTTGGGTAAATGCAAATGCAGCCCTGTGCTAGAAATCAAGCAAGGTGATGTGACTCATTTTCTTGGACTAAAGGCCCTGTTGTAGGACTTGGCTGACATTTGACCTCTGCAACAAAAATAAATGTTTCTGCCTCTTTCAGAAGGCAATTTCATCAACTTTCAACCAAAGAATGTTAGCACCGATATTGCTTGTTCCTGAGCACAATTTAACACCCAGTTCTTAATTCCAAATTGGCCAAAAAAAAACTCTCACAAAAATGACTCCACCAGCAACCCAGTCGCACCCAGTGCGAGTCTAGTTTAGACAATGGCTTCGGAAATACCTAAATAGCTTCTCCCCTTTATAATAATACAGTGAGCAGAAACAACTGGCAGAAAATGGGCCCATACATGATTCCACTTTTGTTCTCAGAGCTTTCAGTGCACTTCATGAAGGGTGCTTAACATTGCCTTTGTGGGTTGAGATGACTTATAATAATTGCAAATTTCCCTGCAATTTGAATAATTTCTCCAGACCTTTTCACTGTTTGGTATGCGGTGAGTGCAAAAAGTAGATTTGAGGTCCTGTGCTTCTCTTTGTTTTCGCTCATCCCTATGACATTAGGCTCCTAACAACTTTCTAGAATACAAATTTCCAGCTTTTCAACTCAAATGCCATCATTCTTGGTGAACACACAATCAGCATACCATTTGAATGCTGCAGGAAAAACAACACCTCTTCAAATGCATAATTGGATTCATTGTAAAGTGTCCGTTGTGCGTTTCTGTGGATTGAATCTGTAGCGTCATTCTCAGAAAATGAACTTGATCAAGGTGCTCGATCTCATGTGATGTATAAGATATTCAATTTCATGCTGGGTATATTTAGGCCAAGCGCAGCATTCGAAGCAGCTGTCAGATTGGAGGCATCAGTCAGAAACTCTACCCTTTTGCAGGTCAGTGTTTTGAGCAGCTGTCATTTTCCCCTGACAGAGAGCCGAGGCACTGTCTTCTATCTCACCTCTATCAAAACATTGGCCCTCACACCCTCCCCACGCCCCTCCCCGCCCCGTCGCACCCCTTAAGTTTACCACCACAGAGGCTGAGGGAGCGAAAATTGTAAGAGAAGAGAATCAAAATGGGTAATCTTCCTGTAATCCCTCGCACGCTGGCAAAGAGAGCAATCTGCCTCATTAACTCACTCTTCTGCCGCTCGCCGTCTGGCCCTCATCCATCTTCCCGTCCACCCGTCCAGCATCCACCCGCAGAGTGGGAGAGAAGAGAGGTTAAAGGAGCTTAGGGGAGCTATAAAGAAGACAGACACTTTCATAGAAAGGGGGAAGAAATGCGATAGGAAAATGAGAGATTTCTTCCTACTCCTCCTCACGCCCTCCATTTTAGCTGTCGGGCCATGATGAGGGAAGACGTGCCCCGCCAGCTCTCTCTCTTGCCCTTCAATCACTTTTTTCTTTTGATTAAGCAGTTGCTGAGTAGAGGTGGAAAATCCTATAATGGACAGACGGATTGAAAGACCTCTCATTGTCTCTGAGTGATTGCATGGAATGATTTGTGAGCGAAAGAGAAGGGTCGGTAGAAAGAAAGAAACAGGAGGGAAGAAACGATACAGTATGGCTCATCGATCTGATCAAGTTACGCCCTTTCCTCCTGTGCGGCCACGCCAATAGGGTATCCGTGTCTAGATTTGTACTAATATTAGTCAGTCTAGCTGGACATTTATTATTGAGGACGTTAAAGTCAGTACATCTCTTGTCGCGCTGTCGGCTGCAAAGGAAAAGGCTCAAAATTGACGCGTGATAGCACGAGTTGAGTTCAAAGCTCTGTGCGGCTTTTAACTACTTGCCTTTGGTCTTTCTAATTGAGAAAGAGTTGAGAGATTTGGGTGTTGAAAATCTTGGATTTGTGCCACACAGTCTACTGTATTCCACAAAGATTGGGTCATGAATTCATTCAGCGGAGCTTGCAAGTACATTTGAATCTTAGATGAGGGTTTTTTTTCTTCTCTCAAATAGTTGAAAGTAATGTAATCCCAGCCCCCTTCTTTTAAAATCAGAGTAACCCACAAAAAGCAGGCCAATGAATTAATGAAGATGTTCTTCGTAGCCTCCAGTGGGATGATTTGAAATATTTGCATTCCCATATTTCTTGCCTTTTAAGATGCTCAGCTTGAATTGCTTAAAGAAAATAAGCGAGTATTAATAATAGAGAAATAAAACAGGCATTTCAAGTCATTTTGTCATGTCTGCAATTTATCTCTTTTTGGCCTCAACTCGAATATCATCTCCCTCCGGTGTCACCCAACCTAGACGTGAGAGAATTCTTGACCGGGGAATAAGGGCCGGCTTATGTTTCAGGTGTGAGACATATCTCTTTAGCACCCGCCAGTGAGCTGTTTAACCTAAATTACTCCCGTGCAAAGACAGCTGCTCAGGTTTAAAAATATCACCCCAGACTCCCTACCTCCCCACTTGGAAGGGCACGTTCTGGACAAAACAAGCTGATGTAACCTCACTGTTGATGATGATATATCATGTTCCCCTGCAACCTGAAGACAGTCCTTTCTCTCAAAGTCAGTTGTAAACATTTGTGGCTTTTTGTACTGCAGAGCCTGTAAAACCAAATTGTTCTGAGACTCATTTGGCTTTGTGTCATCATCAATACCAAGACTGTCTCCATCTTCGTCTAAACTGTTCCCATCCATTCCCAGGTATGCTAACATGTGGTTAGCCCGGGAAAGGATCCTATTTCAAAGTGGAGCAGGTTGCATAACAGGGATATGGGACACAAAAAAACCAACATAAGAGTTTTATGCTCATAATTGAAGAGTGGGTGTTAGTTACTAATCCTTATGCTGTGGGATATCACTCATCCCCACTATTTCTAGTTTTGCATAATCACGCAGTTTGTTTGCATAACACTTGCATATCTAGCTAGACAATAGCAGTTGCTTTCAAAGACAAGCGCTGGACATTACCATCAGTCACTTACCCGCTATTTGGACGGATTCATATGCAATAAAATACAAGCTAATCCACGATAAGCCTTTATTTCTCTTGGGGAATGTTTAATGGATTTATCCTATGGTCAACAAAGCATATTATGAGATTGTTTCTCCACCTGAACAATATATAGCAGTGTTTAAAGATGTAGGGAATATAGACAGTCCCAGGATAGTTCAGAGTCATCAATTTGAATGTGCTTGTGTCCCGTACACTAATTTGCATATGAGTCACACATGAGCTGTCGCTAAGGCCATGGACATACAGCTTCCTCAGTCAAACTTTTAATAATTGTATTGTCTCTGTTTATGTTTCTTTCTTTTGAACTCCTCCTCCCAACCCCTAAGCTGACTGAGCAGATCTGGAAAATATTGCTCACAGTAAAGAAACCTAAAGAGAATGGCTGTGCTCTACCACAGTTTATTCCTCTCCTAGAAATCCATAAGGTTTCTGTCCGTCCTGTCATACAGGAATATATTTTCAGAGAACCACCCCTGCAGCCAAATCAATAAAAGTTGTCCAAAGTTGAGCCATACATGGTAAAAATTGTCAAGCGCATAACTCCACCTCTAGCTCCATTCTGAAGTGTAGCTATTTCCAATATCAGAATGCACTTGTTCCTTATGCTCTATTCACTGGCTGAAATTTAGTCTGGATTGTCCCCACCTGTGGGCAGAATGGTCTGAGCCACAGGGGGCACTCGGGGGCTGATGGGGGTCATGATATTGAGATACTGTCTACTGTTACGACCACGGCCACACTCAGCCCCATCACGGCAGCACTTTACCCACCAGGCAATGGAGAAGGATGGCTATTCTGCGAGCCACAATGGCCACTTCACTGCAGAGAGGGAAAGGCTTTGGCAGGGCACAATGGGTCCTTTTAGAGAGGTGGCGCTGCTGCTGCCGAGGCCTGCATTGGGTTTGTGCAGCCAGCGTACCTTCATCAGGCTTCTCTTGACACCGATACGATGGCGCTCTGTTTGCAGACAGCCACAGGGCAGAGTGTGGGAATAGCCACCATTTATCCCATAGAACTCTCCCGTCGAGCACTCTCAGGACACAGGTTGAGCAGGAAGGGTCAAACAATTATCCAGCACTATTCTCTCAGTTGTAATGAGCCAGGAATAGAGAAGCACAATTGAGCAATGACTACTGACACCATTTTGGGATTCAAAAGAGAAACACAGAAATGAAATGGGCACTCAAATTCAATCACTTTTAACTTTATTGTATTATTATATATATATATATATATATATATATATATATATATATAGTTGTGATGTATCTTGCTTTGATGCACTAACTGTATTTCCTCCACATTTTCTTTGCTTTTTGGCAGTGGAAAAAAATGGAATGTTAAGCTATGGTGTTAAATTTTGTTTGTACCATATGTCCTGATCCAAACATTAGTTTTATTAGCTTCTCTTGTGTTGATGCAGATTTTCTTTGCCATTTTGTCAGGGGCAGATGAGGCCCGTGTCACAGTCGTGCCGATGTGCCACTTTGGCGGCCGCTTTCACAGCTTGAAGGGGAAAAGTAGTGACATGAAGGCTGAATGTGTCTAAATGATGGTAAGAGGAAAAGAGGGGGAGGAGGGAGAATCAGGAGGGGAAGAGAGAGAGGGAGAGCAGAGTCACAGACAATCCGTCCCTCCCTCCATCTCAGTCCAGCCATTTCAATCCAGCCATCCATCCAGAGCTTTAGTGAGACTTGCTGACTAACTGCTCTGATGCAGTGCAGGCTTTTCTTTAGTCGTTTGGACCATGTCCCTTGCCATACTTGGACTTCTGAATTGTTTAGTCCACTGCTGTCGCATACGTTTTTCTTCTATGCTTTTTTACTACTTATTCACAACCCAATGTAAAACTCTCATTTCCTACTTGTTAGATTTGAGACATCATAATGAATGTATATATTTTCAAACTAATGCTATTGACTAGTTTGAACAGGAAAAATCCTCTGCCACACAAAATGTGATTATTTCCTGCCCTTTTATTAGTGATTTAAATTTTTTTACAAGAGAAATTGTTGAGTTACGATAAGCCGTAATAGTTATCATGGTTCATATACAAAAAAAAACAACAACAACACAGAGAAGACATGATTTCGCATCACTCGACAGATTGGGTGACAGACAGGTGAAATATTATTATAGCTAATACTATTTTTAATGAATCAGTGTTTTAGAACACTTCTAGTTTAGTCTGAGGAAATCTGCAACCTCTGAAATCATTGCCCATAAATGAAATAATCCCAGATCTTATTGTTTTGGGATCAGAGCCACTCTTGCCATCAATGGTGCTAATTGCGGGGGTTTAGCACTTACCAGGTTTCCAAGTCTCTCTTTCTCTCCGTCTCTCTGTCTCTCTCCCCTTTCCGAATGGAGCAGTCCAGGATTCATCAGTGTCACACCATTTGGCCTGGGTGTTTGGGGACTGGCATGTATGGTGACTTGTGGCTCCCATTCCGCAGCAAGTCCCTGGAATAGCTGCAATTTGACATGGCCCCCGGTGTATAGCAGGCTGTGGAATGTGTGAGACAGGAAGTGTGTGTGTGTGTGTGTGTGTGTGTGTGTGTGTGTGTGTGTGTGTGTGTGTGT
>CALSCE010010667.1:3491825-3506346 GCA_943593645.1 Bovichtus variegatus | reverse complement strand
TGTGTGTGTGTGTGTGTGTGTGTGTGTGTGTGTGTGTGTGTGTGTGTCACAGATGGTAATAGCAGCAGAGATGCTTGTGCCTGTTTTTACAGAGTGGATCCTCCGGGAAATGTATCAAGGATTTCCACTACTGCTGTCGGTCTGTCACATTTTTCGGTTTTCTGAAATCGAGTACACAATACAAGATTTCTTAACATTTTTTAGAGCAAAGCTTGCATAAAGTTAGAGACATCTCAACCTGAATGTCAAGTAAAAGGGTACAATAAAACTTTACTGACCATTTTTATTTCAACGCTCTCTGTGCCAGTTTCTCCAAAACACAGGTATATTCAATATTACCTTCATAGAACAAATATTACACTAGAATACAGTTGGGTAATAGTGCCCACCATTCAGGCAGAGGAAAGATCAATATCATCACAGTGAATAGCTTCCAGGCTGACAGAGAATCAACAGAGAAAACAAGATCGTAGGAAACCAGCAGACCTCTTAGGTCTTCCAAAGCACAGATGCTGTGTTGAAGAGTCAGCCCCACCAAAACCCTATCAAACTTCTTCAGAGCGTTATCGATCGAGAGCTCTCTCTCTTGCCAAGCCATTTTCTCCAAGGATCTGCAAGACGGGCACTTTGCTCCAGTTACCCACTATTCACTCGCTAACCCTGCTCTGCCATCAGCCATGAATCTATAAGACTTAGTCACACCTATGTGGCCCGGGGCAAGTCAATGAGGAGAGAGAATGAGCGTGTTGTTCTCTCCTCTAACATCAACGTCTTCATCTTCTTGCTGGTTTATTCTTTTTGTGTTCTCAGCGAGGGAAACAGAAATGAAGTCCCTTCACTCTTTGTTTTTCACAATTTCCGGCGTTTTCCTCGATTTGGTGAACGATCAAATCACCACTTACAATCATCCATCATTAATTGCAGAAGACATCATTATCGTTTTGTTGATTATGTCCGAATACATTGAATAAGGATGTGAGACTGGAGATTCCTGTTGGGATATGATATTCTTTCAGCGTTTTGGCTACATTAATCTTTATTAGCATGGGTTGCCACAGAGCACACAGCGAGTTTCCCAATTACAAAATTCAATCATCTATTCATACGATACCTGTATATAAAGTATATAGCCTTGCTAATCCATGCTTCATCTCACACCCTCAGTCTATGTTAAGACATTTAAGTCGGAGAAGCAAACACCAAGGACCTAACAGACGTGTGCTGGGGCAATCAGTAGAATATGGGCCGTGTAAAGATGATAATATGACTCGTAACCTCTCATGGACAACAATTTAAACTAGGTGATATAAATCACGGTTATAAAAGAAAGATTACATTTTGCAAGCGCACCATTTATTTTCTTTTACCCTATGTTTATTCTGAAAATGCGTTCTGAAATAAGTACAGACATTTGGAAGATGAGTTCAATCGGAGTCCAATAAGTGTGTTGAGCCGTCAGTTGCAGAAACTATTTACATTGATATCTGAGTGACAGGAGAGAACTGTGAATCAGCCTACTTGAAAAGGAAATGTCTAGCTCAAGGCTCAGACCTTGTCAGGCCACAATGGGTAACGTGGAAACAAAAAGAAGATTCTTAACAAAGCCTCATTTACTTATTTGGTGCATCTGTAAAGACAAGCATTACCCAAACATTGAATATCTCTAGAATACTTTCCACACTTTCTTGATATCATACATTTCTTTATCTATGTTCAGCTTTCCTCTATCCACTACTTACAGTTAAATGCTGAGCGTCAGCTCTGAGAATTTCAATGACCTTCCTTGATGTCATTAAGTGTTTGTGGCATATCCCACAGTGCATTGCCACCTCCAGCCTCTCCGGTTCAGAATCGGAGAGCTGAACCAGAAACAATGGGTGCAAGATGCACTGTGGGATATGCCGTGAGGACTCCATGACCATCAAGGAAGGACATGCTTTGTGCACACTGGCCATTGGCACACTTCAGCACCACATACTTCGTAGACAGCTCCCAGCACTGCCACTGTATTGTGAGCTGCTGTCAATTCAGCACCACGGACAGTTCTCTCCTCGCACGCATCGTTTCAGCTCTCCCACACTGGGCCCCATCCTTTATATGTAGATTAGAATGTTACAGATTTGATTTGAGTCTGGATTTTTGGGGGTTTTGAAAGCCGTTTTAGAATTAATCTGGAACTGTTGTCAGAGCAACATGTCCTTAAACCCAAACTTGCGGGCTTATTGACAGTTAGTTGGACCTTGACAAAGACTCATCTAATTATTGGATACAAATGGCCCGTTTGCCTAGATTTATAATGAAAAAGTGTTGATAAAATTGGATTTTAGATGAGAACATGGAAATCATTATGATCTGTTGGGGTAATTATCACAACTTAATTTTCATAATGAACAGTTACCTGGACTTATTAATGATAACATATACAAGATAATATAGTACTGATACTTTATTTAAAAATAAGAGTGCACGGCTTTCCAATAACCAAATTAGCTGGCGAGACTAAATAGGATTATTTTTGCCAGACAACAGCATGAATTACACATGAATTACAATCACACATGTGAAGAACAGGGCCGTGGTCTGCCTGTCTCACAAATTCAGAGGGCTTAGTCAGCTAACCTTGGGTTGAACACTACCTTTTTTTACTGCACAAAAATGTCTTGCTCCAGAAGCTCACCCTGGTAACCTATGCTGCATAACATAGCTCACATGCTCCATAGAAGGTTAAGTTCCTGATTTAAACTCTGTTTCTGTAGAAAAATTCAATACTTTTAACATTTTTAAATCATTTGCTCTCTCTAGCTGTAAAATGTAGTGTCTAACAAACAGCAGGTAGATGTTAAAAGAGCGTAAATATCAATAATGAATTAAATTTAGACTATTAATTGTGTTACAAAACTCCTAACATCGATTGGCTCAGTGCAAACTGTTGCACTCATATTTCATCATTGCAGGTCTGGAGAACATGAAACCGACTTTTTAAATAGAAATCTTTTTACAGAGTCAATACACAGTACAGTAATAAAGGAAAGGAAAGTATGTGTTATGCTAATGCTGCATTTACACTATCTGCACTTTACTTCCAGTAGCCCACTTTCGCTTTGAAAATGAAAGCAGGGTTTTCTTTTCTTTGGTTATATTGTTCTGTATTTCTCATAGTAAATTATCTGAATAATTCTCATTCATTGAATATAATAGCACTATTTAAGTTAAATATATATATTTTTTTACATACATATTTTATATTCTAGACTATATTTAAAATATTGTAAGTATATATTTACAATATTTATATTTACATTATTAAGTATCTGAAGTGTGTTACTTTTATTTACTATTTTTTCAACATAATTGTGTATTTTGTTTTTTGATTTTGTGTAAAATTAAAATTGTATATAAATGTAATCTGTAGGCAGCTACATCTTTGTAGTTTTTTTTTTTTTTAAGGTGGTCCATTCTCTCCGTTAACAGGATTATTCAGTCAGTAGCCTTATTCATAGCAGCAGGGAAACTCAATTGCATATCAAAGGTATAAGTAAACAGTCTGACTGTGGCTTACTTCATGCACGCAAACATAGCCAGTGCCGAAAGGAGAGCCACACTGTTGAGTCATTGTCATGGACAGTTACTGTCCTCAGCCCATTCTGCCTCCACTCCCTCATCTCTTCTCCAGCCAATTGTTTCCGAGGGAGTGGGAGTGTTTCAGAACCTTGGATAGCTCCAGATCTTGGACTGCTGCTCCCTCTCGCTCCGCCTTTTTTTCTGCTGTAGCACTAAGGAGCTGTTCTTTTAGCACCTACTTCCACACACTTTCCAGCACAGTTCTCACTTTCTGTGTGTGAGTGCGAGGGTGTGTACCATAGACGTGGTGTGTACTCTGAGGTTGTTGTTGGTAGAGCTCCCTGGACAGCTCTCTGCGCAAGGACTGCTGCTCTGGCTTTTTTTCTATGATGGATTAGAGGTGTGTATGTGTGTGTCTTCGTATGTGTGTGTGTGTGTGTTAGGAGGACTTGAATGGCACACATCTTAACTATGCTTCAAATCTTCTCCTCCCCCTCTGCCTGTATCGTTCTGTCTCTTTCACCCTGTAATTCTGAGTCTGGTTTGGCCCAGTCGTTGTTTACCTTCCCGACAGTACTTACAATACTTTTATTCACTGCTGTTGCGGAAATTAATGGCAGGTCTCAGGAAGTAAACAACCATGAAACGACCCAGTCAGGCCTATTTCTAAATACAATACAAAGGTTGTTTGTGTGTGCGTGTGTGTGTGTGTGTGTGTGTGTGTGTGTGTGTGTGTGTGCGTGCGTGCGTGCGTGTGTGTGTGAGGACTATTGGTGGCTTAAGCTGCCATTTGTATTAATTATTGAATTGTCTGAAGCCAGTGGGAAGGGCTTGCGGCCCTTGTGGGATAACACTGCTTTGATTATGTCTGATTTACAGGCATAGGCCCTCCTAATAATGTTTTTCTCCTCTCGCCACACCTCTTTTCACCACCCCTCTCTTTTCTCCCTTTCCCAACTATTGCATCCACCATTTCTTCCCTTTTTTTTTCATTTTCAAATCAAGCCAGACTTGAGACCGGCATAATAGAGGCTTAGGGCGAGAACTGCTGACTGGAGCCCTTTGATGTTGGTGCTGCTGGTTTTGCGTCAGGTCATGTCGTAAATGTAGTGATGAGGTCATGTTAAGCCCAAGCCTCTCAGTGCACTTAAGGTAGCTGCAGAATATCCATGTAAGCTCTTTTGAAGTGCATACATTTTGTCTGACGGCATGTGCAACTTCGGAAGTTTTTTAGTAGAGGAAATACGTAGGTGCTTTATGGAGTATCGTAGAATAGCAGTACTCAGTACTCAGTGGGCAATTACAGTACAGCACGATGTTATGTGTGTGTGTGTGTGTGTGTGTGTGTGTGTGTGTGGGTGTGTGTGTGTGTGTTCACTGATCTTTGACGTGTGTGTGTTTGGCGAACCAGTGAGTAAGCAAGTGCGTGTGCAAGAATGTATCTAAATAGAGTAGATGATATCAAATTAGAAAATGGTTCTTAAGTATGCATCATGCAGGATTAAATACATTTAATTTTGCACAAAAAACTGTGTGTTTCAGCAAGAATGATCACATCCTTCAGAGTGCCTACATGTCCTTTTAGAGAAAGTTTTATATGCATATGATGCATATGCATATCAGTATATGTATATACATTGTGTGCATGCGTGGGCCCTGTTGTCCCTTGGCACCACCTGTGACCTAAGGAAGGGTAAAGTCAGTATGCTGATGTGGCAGCTAATGCCTTTCCCACCCCTACAGATGGTCCTGATAGGCCACGACATGGCACTGGACAGCTGCTGGGTGTCACAGCACACACACACAGAGGGAGAAAGGTGAGAGGGTGCTAAGGAAGAGAAGGCATAGGGAGCATTTAAGGTGCTGTGTTTGCTGTTCCTTGAATCTCCAAAGGGTCAACTGCTCAAGAACTATGAAAAATGCTGCTGCATTGAGTTTCATTGCAAAGCATATTTGACATTTTCAATTGGCTTTAAAATATGTGTATTAGACTAAGTAGTTGGAGAATTTTTGCAATGCACAAAGGAGCAAAAACACTTGAATAAATAGGGTTTTTAATGCAACAGCAAC
The DNA here is from genome assembly GCA_943593645.1 of Bovichtus variegatus. NCBI lineage: Eukaryota > Metazoa > Chordata > Actinopteri > Perciformes > Bovichtidae > Bovichtus > Bovichtus variegatus. The sequence continues at coordinate 3,500,715 of CALSCE010010667.1, read as the reverse complement.
CAAAGTAATGTATTCACGCATCCTGATGATGAAGTGTATTCTCATGAAGAAGAATAGTATAGTACATCATCTCTTATAGTCTACTACAGTCACCCTATCTGTGTAAGTTTGTGAGTGTGCATATGTTAACTATGGAGCAATATTTATGCCACCAATGTGCAGCTACACATAGTACAAAGGGCAAAGTGCAGTCAGTAAGAAGAATGAGCAGCTTTTAACCAATGTTAGCTGGGTCTTGTATTTTGAGTCGGAGAGGAAAGATGAGTAAAAAGTGACAAAAAAAGAAAGGAGAGAATGGGGTAATGGAAGTAATCTTTCGAAGAGGGCGAGAAGAGATGATTTGGTTAGATGGAGGAAGAATATAAGGGGATGAAGAGGGGGAGAGAGAAAAAAATAAATCCTCTTTTCATTTAACACAGTAAGAGTCTACCAGAAACAGAAACAGCCAGAGACAGAGAGGAAATTAGGTTTGGTGATGGTGCAGAGAGAAACCTGTGGTTTGACATTGGCTCACCTTGAATGTCAGTCAGTGGGAAGAAGGGGTCATCTGTCTCCCCCTGGTCCACTCCCTGCTGTTTTAATGAATTTACTGAGGCCTTGGGAATGGCTAATGCACTTGTTTATGGAGGTAGGAAAACAGGTGGCTGAAAAATTCACCTCTAGCAGTCATTTCCTGGGGGGAACTAAATATCCCCTCAAGCTGAGTCTCATGTACAATTTGGTTTCATTTTGTAGGTTTAAATCCAAATCCTGACCTTTGGTAGGTGTCCCCTGAGCTGTCTTTCTCTCCTATCTCTTGGCCTATATAGTGTCTTGTACTTTCGATTTTTAGCTCAATTTTCTATAATTTCTGTAAGAAATTCCAGCTTCCCATGGTATGACACCCCGGTGAATCCCACATGTCGGTTGATGCTTTCCTTTCCGCTCTGTCTGCCTGGCTCCTTCGTTGGCCTATTGTTACCAAAGCATCCCATCCTTCATTCGTATGCTCCACTGACTATACTGCGTCAAATAGGCAGCCCGTGAACTCAGGGGGAAGTATCCACATAGAGATGGGATAGTGAGCTGCAGGGTGCAAGGGCAGTTGTGGGAAGTGATGTGGAGGAGTAAGGAGATCGCAGCTATCATCCATTCCTATTATTCCTATAACATGCCAACATGGCACAGAATATGCCCCCAGATGCAACGTGAGCGGGAACATATCACACATTGTCATGTTCATGACAAGGATGAGAGGCAAGGAAAGCGAGCGCAGACAGAGCACGAGAGAAAAAGAGGGACTAAATCTTAAGACAGAGACCTTTACCTCATGTGCAGTGTTAAATGCTAAACATGTTTCTGCTTACTGGAGAGCATGGCTTTCACATCCCTTCAGGCATTTTGCTTGCCTCTGACTCCTGAGAGGGGAGGAGTGGAGGGCAGAGGACTGGATGTGTCAGAGCTAGCTGTAGGCTGCTTGCCTGCCTGAAATTGCTAAGAGATCTATCTCCCTTGTCGTCTTTCCATGGCTGGTTCAGTTCAGTAAAAAAAAAAAAAAAAAAAGCATGTAGCCATTTTCTGATTTCATTATTTTTCTTTCCAAATGTTTCTCTTAAGCACAGTGGAGCACTTAAAATATGCATTGGTTCAAGTTGAGTGATCAAATTGACAAGATCGACTCTGACAAGATGTACTGATAGCATGGCATTTCCAGCGAATGTATAAGAATATAAGAGAGTTGCAGAATTATTGACAGATTTCTTTCTATGGTTACGGTTTCGCTATGTTACTGTGTGACTGGGAATTAAATAAGGAGACTGCTCATCTATTTGTTGACCATGAACATGCTCTGCACATTTTATTTCAATCCAGCAAAAAAGATACATTTTAAAATATATATAAAAAGTTGATATTTTGATCAGAACATCAGCCCTATAGGGAAGCTTGAAGTGTTATATACAGAGAAGGTTCAATGACTTGACTTATGCACAATAGCTTTTGACTTTCCTTTGCACAAGATGAACATTTAGTTTAATGCTAGACGAAACGTCAACTGGTCTCTAAAAACAACCCTGGGACCAAGTAAGACGATTGTGGATGTTACAGCAAACTGGCTAGCAAATGTGATGGTAAATGTCAAAATGTGCGACCCCTCCCACACTCCCAGAATGGTACAGTGCTTCCTTCACCTGACATCTCGAGACAGGGGTTACCCAGGTTTAATTTGGCACGTGCAGCGTTGTTTGGAAGAAGACAAATTAAAAATACTATGGAGGAGGAAGGGAAATAGTTTTAAACTAACGGATATATTCTGTACAAGTGAACACTTCTCAAAGTGTGAAATGTTCGTTGTTAAATTCCCAAATTGCTAGCGTAATTGTTTTGAACATGAAGCTCGTTTGTGAAAACGGAGCTCGAGGATATAAACGTGCAGCACGAGTGTTTATTTATTCAAATAGTCTACTCGTATCCAGTAAACTTCTAAACAGAGCCTGTATGTTTGTAATAAATTACTACAGTCATCACGTTTGGGAGTTTTTAGCGTAATGGTACCATACAATATGAATAATGACACAGTTTGCGTCATATTGAACAACGCGACATTATGTCCAGAGCAACAACAACACAAATCGTTTCTTCTCACTCTGAACTATTTTTAAGACATGCTCACTTGTATAAACAACTTTCAGACTAGTATTACTTTTACTAGTATTGCTAATACTTGTGGTGCAAAAACGTTTCCGTCGTGTAGTGTAGGAAACTATTTGACCCCTTGCCAGAGGTTAAAACACAGGTGTTTTCAGTCGTGGCTAATTAGACCTCTGCACAACAGAGGTGGAATTATGCTTGCAATTATGAGTTCAGAAAACCTTACTTTCATGCCATCAGTCATTTTTTAAGTAGTTGTCAGTGTGTGTCTCCTTTTTTGAAAGGAAACTCTTATGGTGTGGTACTTTTAGAGGCAAAGGGTAATTTGGAGGAAAGTAGGGGGGGAAGCTCTACCTACTGGCAGCAGAAAAAAAGTAGGCTATGGTTTTAGTGGTACTGAGTAACCTAAACATTTTTATTTCATCCTGCATGCCATCAAACAAATGGCTATCTGCTGCTGTTGTTTATCATTATTCTATAATTCAAGGTCAGTGGCTGGATATACTAGTTTTAAAATGGTGTTTCCATTTGTCTTTGCTCGAGATGGATAGGCGACCCTTGCAATATCAAGTGCCTTGAGTTTAGGAAAACGACAATACACATGCCCAAAACCTCAATGAAAGTGCATGGCACAAATATGGCTATTTACCAAGTAATGTTATTTGCTCATAGTTGGCAGAAGTTTCTATAGTAACTGTGGTCACCATGAACAATGTGGATTGTCTTCCACAGGAGGAATTGGTTGATCATTTTGAACACCTGTACCCACCAGCTGCAGGATATTGTTATAAACCCAACTGCAGGCAAATAATGCATATTTAACGTGGAACGTTTGTGTATCAAGAACAGGCTTTAAAGATCTCAAGCATCTTTCTGAGAGGATTTCTAAACATTGAAGCAGCAGGACTATGCGATAAAATTGGGCTTGCCTGGAAAAGCAAACATAGCTGGCCAAATTTATAGGGATTTTTTTTTCCCACCTAAAAACACCAAACAATATCTGTACAGTAAGTGAGGTGTATCAGTGTTCCTTTTTGACTTTAATTTAACTCATTGCTGCAGGGTCATCCTCATTGACACTTAGCACTTAATGTGACGCCTGTAGTGACGTCCTTGCGAAAGTGGTGGGAAAGAATCCCTTCTATCCCTAAATTGTGTGCATATGTGCTTTAATAATCAATAAACAGTGTGGAAGGTCTGAGATTAACTGTTCAAACAATCTTAGTGATTAGGAGCAGGCTACAGTAAGGGTTTTAGATCTGAAGTGAGAGTGTATTTGAATGTACTGTGAAAGACACAGCAGGTTTTTGAGAGCATTTCAGAGCCTCAAACCTAATGGCTCAGCCATGGTGCCTCATCATGATGTCATGACTGGACAAGCAACATCTTGATCATAAAACATGCCCAATGGTGCCAAATTAAAAGGTCAATCATCTCTGGATATATGCTTCATTGGTTTCTTCTCTAAACTCAGGGTCATCTTACTCAGGTGTGTGTTTGTGTTGCTGTATGCCTGTGCACCATCTTAATGGTTGTAGGGGTCCAATAGTAGTTGTGCTTAAAATGTTGTCTGTGTGTGACTAAAGGTGTAGGCTATGTGTTTGTGTGTGAGTTTGAGTGGATGTAAGGTAGTATACATGGATCCTAGCCTGTGGGCAGGAAACATCATCTTTTCTTGTTTACATCGTAGGGATCTCTGAGTGTAGGCTGACTTTCGCAGAGTTGCTGCCCATTGGTATGTGAAGGCTTTATAATTGAATTAGCCCAGGCCTTATGGCCTAATGTTGGAGGCACGCTGAGTTCAAACGCAACACTGCGTTCTCATTATTTGTAAAAGGAGGTGTGTGTGTGTGTGTGTGTGTGTGTGTGTGTGTGTCCGTGTGTGTGTGTGTGTGTGTGTGTGTGTCCGTGTGTGTGTGTGTCCGTGTGTGTGTCCGTCCGTCCGTCCGTCCGTCCGTGTGTGTGTGGTCGTCCGTGTGTGTTGTCATCCGTGTGTCTCGTCCGTGTGTCGTCCGTCCTGATGATTGCTTTATCATAAGGCCCTGTGTAAATCTCTGAATGTTAACTGCTGTCGGACACGTCCATAAATCAGGGCACTTAGGGAGCCTGAAAACTGGTGTGGTTTATAGAGAATAGCTGTGTGTTTTCCTAAGTAAAGATATTATGATGAAAGTACCATGCATGTATAACTGATGCATTCCCAAAGGGTTTTTGCAATTGTCATGCCAGTATATATGCATAGATCAGTGTGCACCAAATCTTTAATCTGTCTTGCTCAGTCTTTCTCTCTCTGTCTGTCTCTATCTTTCTCAATCTTTCCTTCTGTCTCTGCGTACATACACGTTGCACAGAATTTGCCCACAGGTGCTGGCTAAAGCTAAAAATGCTGGGGCACAGTCATTTATTTCAATCGGCCTTCTGTCAGTTTAGCATAGTTTACCATAGCCACCTGAGGATTGAGAAAAAAATGTATGCAGATTTACCATTACTCAGAGATATTCAGCTGTGTGTGCCGTATTACTCTGAGATAATATACCGCAGCCCATCCATCTAATTTCCTTACAGTTCCATTCAGCTGCATTTTCTGTTCTTTTAGGCATCTCCTCTGCTGCTGGATGTGTTGGGGAATGTGTGCATTTGCATGTCTCTGCTTTTGCATTTACTTATTGGCTGCTGTGTGATCCGCCGCAAGGTTGGAAAGCAAAAAAAAGACAGCCAGTCTGTCTTTTTTTTGCTTTCCAACCTCGCGGCGGATCACACAAAATACGCTTAAGACACATTTCTGCCTCAGACAATGCGGCCGCGTTCACCTTTAATGGCCTACAATTGGTTTTGTAGACAGAAACGTTGGTACTGTGGAGGATGTTGATGTGTATAATGAGGATTAAATCATAGATGGGTCGAGAACATTTCTGAGTACATTGTCGAGACACTGCTGTGGTTTGGGTTTAATGCGCACACACTTCCAAACTGAGGACGCCAAGCATTTAAGCATAGCCGACAAATGCATGTGTAAAATGTCATTGTACATAATTTAGCACTAACAGGCTGCCTTGTTGGTTATGTGCTGTGATTGTGATCAAGTTAGAGTTCACTGGAGTGGGATGGATTTGCATGTAGGCTAATCTAAGGGCCCTGTTCAGACCTTGAGGTACAATCGCTCAGTTGATATTAGGAGATGTTCTGGGACGCATATGGCCATATTTTCTTTATTTTAGATATGCGTACACAAACGCGTCCTGCGCCACATTGAAGGACCGCCTTCTCAACTGACATCCTCTGCGTAGGCATGGATTAGCACTCGGCCTTGTGTTTTGGATGTCATTATCATACTGTCGATGATGTGTCGTGTTTTTGTTTGGGTGCTCTGCACAGATCTGACAGCAGCCTTCCTGCTCTTAGCCACAACTCTCTGGAGCTCTGTGTGCCGCTCCTGCCTGGCAAAGGTGTTGGTGACACAGAGGGACCGTCGATGGACCATAACCATAATGCACAAATACCGCCGTCGGGGTGAGAAAAGACTGTATGCAGCACTTTTTCATTAGTCACTACACGTTTTTATGTATACTAATGTATGGTTTATGTGAGTAACAACTCACATTTATACACACAAACACCAATAACAAAAACGATTTTTCATTATGTATTTGCAAACTGAAAGTTGTACGTGATTACATATGGAGCATGGAAGTGAGATCCAATCACAAGTGGTCACTGTCACGGCCAGTTGTGAACTGACGTACTTAGAGCTGTCACTTTTGGGCCTAAGATGTGCAATGCAAATGATGAGTATGGTATGGGAGCTATTAAGGCCTATTAAAGTGGGAATAGACTCAATAATAAGTGTAAATGTGGAGTGTGTTGAACTGTATTTGGTGAATGCATAGTTTAATGCACGACTTGCATGATTTCTAATAAGGACCAAGGCTTCTAAATTGAAAACCTTGTGGATCTTATTGGGAAGTTTACGATGATGGAGAAGGTTAAGTCACAAGGTAAATATATAAATAAAACTATTTTTCTCCAATTATTTCATCAGACATATCTAGTAAAACAATCTCACCCCAACACTTCTTGGTTTCTGTATTGAAGCTGATATGTTTCACTAACTTTGAGACCATTTAAATGACAACAAATTAATTTAGATGTGTTAACAAATGACAAATAAAGAATTATGAAGCTGGAGAGGACGGAAGGAAGGAAAGGAAGTGGACAAAAGAAGAATGAGGTTGGACAGAGGGCGGGCCATGTAAAGTGGAGCTTAAATTCACTTCGGAAACTGTGACTTCCACAAGAGCAGTCTATGTTAGTGAGTCCTGCAGGAGAGACGGGCAGAGAAAATTGCTATCATTTGATATTCAAATAATATTCAAATAAAAAGCTTGTGCCTTACAGTCCCTCTGGCTTTCTTTCAACAACCGGCCTCTCCATGCTTCTCTCTCCTACTTCTTCCTCTGGTTTCTCTGACTGTTTGTTGTGTATCTTCTCCCCCACTGAGTGTGTTTTAACACTCTTATTTCAAGGCAAATGGAGCTTGAGGGGCATTTCGACTCTCACAAGCAGTGGGTGTGTTTAATTGTGGTGCATCCAGCAGAGGGGACAAGAGTCTATACAATCTGTCTCTCCCTCTTTGTCCCCATCTTTGTAGCCAGTGTTCTTTTTTTGTCTTTCTCTATCCAGTTCAGCTTAATTCAATGTACTCTGTGTTATTGCCAGAGATGTTAAATTAATATTGCTAGAACATCTAAATACAACTGAATAAAATAAAAATAAATTGCTCATAACATTAACATCTGTTCTATTTGTATGACTTTGTGTGTGGGAGTTTTAATGAAGGAGTTTGAATGCTGTGTAGTCATTCTACAGTGACTTAGTATATAGTGTGTATGTGGCTAGGGTAATTTTTTAATAACAAAAAATTAAATGCATAGCATTAATGTTCAAATAATAGGTCCAAGTAAACTAAACAAGCAGCTAGCACAGGCTGTCATCCCAATCTCTCTCTCAAAATCTCTGTGATGCATCACCCACAGTTTGGCACTGTTTAGTTTGGCAAATGACTGATCTGTTTATATGATCTGCAGCGAGTCATTATGGCCACCTGCCGCTTGGGCGACATGTCCCTCCCTGTGTGGCATTCCCAGGGACATTCATCAAATGCGTAATGGCCAAAAACAGGGCAAGGCCACACTCTCCTCGAGTCTTGTGGTTTTGGCCAACATGTTAACGTCTCCAGATGGAAAGAAGATGGAAGGCCAATAGAATCCAATAAGTCCCTATTTGGCATGCACCTTTTACCAACAAATGTGCATATCATTGTTGAGAAGAGAAAACATTCCACAGCGTTTATTCCATGTATTTTCATGTAACTTTTAATTTGAAACAAAAATGCATAGTGATGGGCACTCCCGTAGCTCACCTGGTAGAGCAGGCTGTCTATGTACTAATGCAGAGTCCTTACCACAGCGGTTGGTGTTCAAATCTGACCCCTGGCCCTCTGCAGCATGTCATCCCCTCTCTCTCCCCCCTCCCTGTCTATTTTGAGCTGTACTATATAATAAAGGGAAAAGGCCCTTAAAAAAATGTTTTGTGTGAAATATGTGTGCCTGCTATGACATGCAAGAAAGGATGCATTTAATTGATGTGTAGGCATACTGCTTTGGTACTCTGGGATACATGATGATGTTGGACAGATGCCAACATTTGTATCTAAGCTGAAAGAAATTCAGCATATCTCCCAGCTAACTTTCCATGCAGTACTTTGTTTATTCCTTAGTGTTTTACGAGCATGGTAAAGGGAGTTACAAAATAGCTGATATCACCACATCTGCACAATGCTAGACGCAGACTGAATATGAGTGGCAGTTCAATTTTAATCACCCCTGATCAGCAGCGATCATCTAGGTAAACAGTGCACAGGGATGGGATAATTAATCATCAGTCCCTTGTCCTTCATTAGCCAACTATTCGAGAGGCAGAAGGGAATATTCCAATCGCCGAGCTGCTATAAAGGCGGCATGTTGATGACACATCATAGTTAAAGACTTCCACCATCCCAAGATCTAATAGGCAACATCTTGTTAGCAGTCCCTCAGTGGATAGTTGAGATGGGCTGTGAGCTGAAATGCAAGCAAAGAGAGAGGGAAGACGAGAATAGATGGCAGGAGAGATAGATTTGTATTGCATTAATTGATGTTTGCTTTTTCTCATGCGACTGGTCTTCATATATACATTTTTTATTTATTTTTATATATATATATAT
>CALSCE010010667.1:3447128-3491425 GCA_943593645.1 Bovichtus variegatus | reverse complement strand
ATATATATATGAATATATATATATATATATATATGTATATATATATAATGTGTATATATATATTGTATGTATATATATATATATATATATATATATGTATTGTATGTATGTGAGGTTGTGCACTCAAGTTGCTTTTCCATCAGTGGCAAAAAAGGATGAATCAATATGGTGTGACTGCCATGAGCAAGTGACTGCGCTGCATCAGCATTTTCAGACTAAAAACAGTGGCACCACTCCCTAAAATCAATCAGTCAATGAATTGATCAATCAGTGCTGCTACACTCAAGCCATTTAGCTTAGGTAACCTTTCAATCAGTTTAATGAGCTGTGTGTGTGTCACTGCAGTGGTTGAGGTAATGCAAGGCTAGTCGGAATGCATGGTGACGTCGTATGATTTGGCATACTTGGACCATTCTAAGTAATCTGATCGTTAATTAACCTGCTCCAGCCTCACGGACGTGGACCAAAGACTCTTATTCACAGAGGCAAAAGATGTTCGTCGATAAGCCTTCAGGCTTGTTCTAGCCTGAAGACTTGTTTCTTGGAAGAATAACAGACTAAAACCTCACCCAACAAGTCATATATTATTGATAATTGTATTTATTTTAACCTCGTCAGCTGGCATTAACCCTTGAATTAATTTGGTGTTCCTAGAGCCACAGACGGAGGAAGATATATTGTAAGGCAATATTGATCCTATGTAAGGCAGGGAGGAGACACTCTGTGAGATGGAGTAAGGGAAGGAGGCAGTAAAAGAGGCGAAAAATGAATGCAGGAAAGAAACTGAGGAAGTACATTTGAATGTAAAGAAGAAGTGAGAGCATGGAAAGAAATGGACTTTCCCAGGCAGGCTGGCGTATAGCAGCTGTCAGATTAGTGCAGGGCCAGCGATGGTAAGCCGAGATGAGATGGCTGAACTTTTCACTGCCTATCCCCTTGCTCCCTTTGGTGGCACCGCGGTCACTTTTTCAAAAGGCATTAGCTGTCACTCTGCGTGAACTTGAGCATCACCGCTCTCCCACTGTCTTTTCTCAGTGCCAGTCCCCTGTGATGCTGGCTAGCAGTTATATGGCAGCACAACAACAAAGGATGACGACAAGGGCTACACCAGCTCAGTTACCTCAGATGGTTTCCTGCTTCATGTCTGATCTTCTTATTGGAGTCCTCGGGTTGCTCTGGCAGTTAGTTTGCAGTGTAGCAGCCGTGGGAGGGAGCATTCCTTTCTCAGAGAATGATAGGATCATCATATCCATATTTTTCTTTGCTAATGTACAGTGCTCCAGCTTTTGGTATTATACGATATTGTTCTCATCGTTCTTTTGATTTTCTTTGAAATGCTGTACAGGAGAGGAATGTAGTAATTACCGCCCTGCCAGTTCCCTGTCAAAGTGGGCCAAAATAGTCATCATTGCTTCATCTTTGAAGTGTATATACTATTTGTCATCATACTTTCACATATTCAAACTTTCATAGCACCTTGCTTTGGTCAGGTGGTGCATGTAGCAGAACTTTATTTTTAGGTACTCAGGCCTGGACATTTTTTTTTCCATGTTGCAATGTTGCAGACTATACAACAAGTAAGGTTGGATCAAAAATGTGTTTTATAATCAAATTTGTAAGTAGTGATGTGCTTTTACTATATACTGTGGTAAAAAATTCAGATGGTAACAACACCGCCCAAGAATTGATTTGGTAGAGATGATGGAAATTAATATACGATTAAGAAAGGAAATGGATTGATTTAAAAATATACAATGTGTTCTGTATTGTAGTCTGTTATTCAACCATAATGTGAAATATTACTACATCTCAAACTGTCAGTGTTAACTACTCTCAAGCATATGGTGTTTTTAAAAAAAAAAAAAAAAAAAAAAAGAAGAAGAATTGTAGTGCACTTGCAGTGCTCTATTCAGAAAGTATTAAATAATACTATAGATGGCTGAAAAATTAGTAATTTCAGTTGATATATTTGATTACCTACTTTTACTAATTACCAGGAGGGGAAAAAAAAACCACAATCATTTAATAATGAAAAAGAACTCTGTGTGTGTGGTGTGTGTTGCAGTCTGGTGAAATGGTTTAGTCACAACTTTTACAATGTGGCAGATTAGAGAATAATGGGATGGGGAGAAAAAGAGAAACTGATGAATGTTATCTACTACTACCTCGCACATAATAATTGTATAGGACCCAAAACGGAAGCCAAACTCTGCATTTTGTTGCATAAATAAACAGTGCAGTTAATAAATCAGATTTTTATCATTTATGCATGTTTGTTAAATTGCTCAAATGATGCATAATATCCATATTTCATATGCCTAAACAAAGCCTTTAATTTACATCCTGTCAATTTTAATCATACAAAATTTGGGAATAGTCATGTGTATAAAGATTTGTAGATTTGTAAGCTTTTTAGAACTTAAACCTATCACACTGTAACTTAACCCCAGCATTTGTGAATGCCAAATGCATAAACTAACCTTCAGCAGTCTCAAAATTCAAGAGAGAGATGTTACAGTTTTACACTGGTATCAATATATCAATCAAAAATGTAAATGTCTACAGTCAAAAGAGACACTCATGGCCACAAGGAGATTTACAGTATTTCAGAAGTCTGCACCATACTGCAAGCACAGATTAGACCTTTAAAGAGCTAACATTGTAGTTTACAATATTAAACCATCAGAACATTGCAATGTATATGTGAGCTGTCTGCCCTTTTCACCTCCCAGCTAATAGTAATAACATTTATTCAAACAAAAATCATCCTCTTTTTTTTTTTCTTCCTTTTTAACCTTGGAGCTTTGTGTTGGGGCTGACTGTCTGTTTGGAAGGCTGACAGCCTGAGCTGCTGTTGTCAGAGGCTTTGCTCTCAAATACCACTCTTAAGGTTTCATTCAATCAGTCATTCTCCCTGTGTCTCAGCATGCTATGTATCGATGTTGGTTTGGAACCCCTCTCCCACAGTGAGCCACTGAAGTTGATGTAGCCTTTGGGTAGAATAAGCAGCCATCCAGCTGTGGATTGATGTTGGAGAAAGACACGTTCACACAAACACACACAAGCGATCTGCAGGCCTGCTATTGATCCGATCATCTTATTGCTGACTCCAATGTAGTGCACTCATGTCAAAAGGGCTGTGGTACGCCACTTGGCTACACAAGGTGCATTCAATCAAACTGGCCAAAGCTGGCTTAAGAAAGTGAAACATCACTTGAAAAATACTGTAAATAATACTCTTAGTGCCCTTTTGTTGGCATGCCAGTTTCTCACGACATTGGCGCCAACATGACCACTTGCTTCTTACGAGTGTGGTATGGAGTGACTCTTTCCTTCTCCCTTTGTGTATAATCATGGGAAGTAGTCATTAGCTTAAACGGTAAGTTTATCCAAATCATAAAAACACATTTCCCCCCTACTGCAATTTGTGTGAAGCCATATATCTCTTGCTGAATTATCTTCTAATGTAAGATAAGTACCTCTGAAAAAGTGAAATGGAGGTGGATGGTCTTTTCATTGTGCTGCTTAATGTATTAAAAACATACAACTTCAGAGAAAGAATATCTGAGATATTCTAAATAATCTAGTGTGCTGTCAACAGTTTTCATTGGAAATGATTTCTTCAGTAGTAAGGTTAGATGCCACAAGGCATTTGTAAGAAAACATGTTTCTTTGTGATTTTTGCCAACTGCCTCTTGTAGTAAGCCTACTTTTAGGGATACACTGTCACAGTCTTAAAATATGAATTATCTTTTGTTGCCAAGATTAGGCTTTTTTAATTCTAAACAGCAACACGTATAACATTTCCTTCTCTGAGCATTCTCAACTGTGGGAAGTCATAAAAGGCCAGTTGTTCATTAACAGACTAATGGACAAAGAGTAAATCCTATAACCTAGTTAGAAAAGGGCTTTGTCTTTATAAGCCCTGCTCTCTTCTACACATGTGGACACCACTATAAACTCTCCAGAGTCCATTTTTAACCTCATGCTACTTTCTTCCTTCTTCCCTAGTCTTCACTTGGACTTGTCCATAGACAATGGCTTGACTGGTATATGGATGTGTTTTTTTGGCTTAATAGCCAACTGATATAATATTATGGCTCTATTAAACAGACAAGTGTGGAGGTGCACGCACGCGCACACACACGCATACATGAGCTTCAGCTTGCACACAAAAGGCAGCATCAATGACTGAGAATGTAATGGATCGACCTCAGGTTTCCCCCAGTGCACACATCTACATGAGAAGCGACAGGGCTGAGGAGAGTAGGAGGAAGAGACAAAAAGGTAGGTGTGTGTGTGTGTGTGTGTGTGTGTGTGTGTGTGTGTGTGGCAAGCAGGTGGTGATAATAGCGTTGAGCTTCCTCAGAGGTAGTATTAACTTTGATTTCTGCGTCTGGATGTTTATTTTAGAAGGGAACTTTAAGTAATTGGCATGGAAATGTTTTTTTTTTTTTTTACCTTCCTCCTACTGACACAACAGTACCCAGTTCAAAAGTAAACTACAGTAGTTGCAAAAATGAAATGCCTTCCTTGCTGTCCTTCTCTGTAGTTCTCTCCTGTCCTTTGTAATCCTCTCCTCTCAGACTAATCATCTGTAGGCTCTTGCTTTCATCCAGAGACTGCTAGTAGGGATCATCTCATGACATTACCTATGCAGGCACGGTAATAGGACCCCTGGATTGATCCATTCTTTCCTCCACTAGGGGATCTTTGGCCAGAGGCTCAGGTTACAAAGCTGACATCATCTTCAGTACCCCTACCTCCCACAGTTATACTTCATCCACCCAACTTATCCGTCTCCTCCAGCGAGAAAAGATTTGCATGAATGAGCAGCTTTAAAGTCCACATAACTACATTTTTGAAGGCTGATGTTATATGGAGCTAAATCCGAGTTTTGATCGTTTATAAAAAAAAATTGAAAAAAACAACTGAAAGTTCAAGTTATTATCTTGAAGTGTATGAAAAGTTTTTAGGTTCAAAATTATTTTCATTCAGTTCTGTAATTATTTGGAATAAATCATTTATTTAAATTTTTCACTTTCATATATATTTTCATATTTGAGTTCTTGTTTTTTTCATTTGCAGATTCTTTATTTTCAGATCATATTTTTTTCAGTTTCAGACTTTTGACCCTGATCTGGCGTGGGGGGCGTAGCTTCAACTGAGAGGGCCGTTGAAATGTGAATGACAGCGTAACAAAGAAGGCTAAGGGCCTTCCGCAATCATGTTGCCTTCAGGAAACGTAGGTAGCGCAAGAATATGATTCAACACTTTCTATACACGATATTCCTGTAATTGTAAATTTTAAAAAATTGATGCCAGTGACAAGGTCCTAGTAAAGTGAAGGCCATTGCAATCATCAGAATATGTTGTAATGAAAGTGTTGAATCATACTTCTTGCGATACCTACGTTATAGGTAAAGTCTATTTTTTTAATTTATTACAAACAATTACAGAACTGAATCAAACAATATTCAACCTGAAAAAACTTTTCAAACACTTATCTTTAGTTTGAATATATTATTGTATTTTTGTAAGATCAGAACTTGAACTTTTAAGTAAAGACATTTTTTTTTCAAATGATCAATACTTTTGGCCTGGATTTAGCTCCATAATTCTAAATAAACTATAAAAAGGAAGTTTGTTGCATTGTAAAATAAGTCACCTGCAGATTGTGCAGTATCTAGTATCTGTATAACTAGTCACTGACCAGAAAACAACTAACTAACTAAAAATGTTGGAAAGTGTTGGAAATGAGCTCACATAGCACCTTGTTGCAAACATTCATAACATGTCATATTTGCTTGCTAAACACCCCTATTTTGCTAGCTTTGTGCTTTCATTTACACAACTGAGCTTCACATTATCTATGGTTTTGCTTCAAGATAATATGGCTATAGGGAAAAGTTGATCCTTCTGTACCTTCTCTCTCTTTCTTTGGAGATGAAGAGATTTGATCCGGGGTCACTGCAGTAAGGACTCCGCCTTAGTACATACAAGCCCGCTTTACCAGGTAAGCCATCGGAGCACCCCCTGATAGGATTTTTGAATAGTCCACTGAGTCCCATTAAAGAAAAAAGCACGAAGTGAGAAACATTTTTGGGATACACTATACACTAAAGGCTAAAGTATACTTCACCACTAACCTAAAGAGGTGTTAACTGATGTGTTTTTGGGATATAAATGATGTAACAGAGCTCTATACTTACATTTATATACAATATATTTTTGATTAAATATGTACCTGGCAAATTTAATTTACAGTAGCCTATTGACTTTGACGCACCTTATTTTTCACAAACCTTCTCTGTATATTGGAAGTCCTAAATCAGAATTATTAAGTTGATAACCTAAAGGGTAACTACATCCTCAAATTCTGCTAGACCCCTTTCTCCAATAAAAAAGCTAAACAAAATGCAACAGAAGATTGAGGGAGAAATAACAGTAGGAGGTGAAGCCGCGTGGCTGTGTGACATGAGGGGTCAGGGGACACAGCGGAGAGTGACCACCTGACCAGTGTATCATGGATACCGATGTAGAGCTGATAGTCAGAGCTAACCAGCCATGAGAAGCTACTGTCAGACTCTCTGTGTATCCGCTAGAAAGACAGGGAGACTGGAGGAGTTTTGACAGTCACTAGAAGCACATTTATGTCCCTTTTTGAGAGAGTCATTGTGGGTACCTGTTTTGTAGCAGCTCTACTACTACAGAGCTCTCCGGTATGTGTCTGTGGGGGACTGTCAGTAGGCATGCCATGATGAACATTTTTCACCGGTCAATAAAGTTGTGACAACACCGATGTCCACAACATACATTTCACAAGAAAAGATATGTTGAAGACGTTAAGAGTGCCTACTTTGACCTTTTAGAGATAGTCTTGCTTGTCCAAGTTTGCTTGGGATCATAGCTGGTGTTTATCCTCTCCACCTTTTCCTCTGTGTTTACTCCGATGTTTACATTTGAGAAACCTTGTCTGGCGTAGCAGAGTTGGCAGGAGGAAAACCCACAAAGTGGCGACTTCATGAACCTGATGAGACTTGTAGACATATACCATCACTTTCCAATGTCAAACACAAAAGTACAACAAATATTTGTAAAATACACTTAAGAGCTTACGTTTAGTGGTGCAGACAAAAAGACGACTGGAGAGTTTTTAAAAAAAATTTTTTATTTGATTACCTAAATGGGTTTTATTTAAAAAAATTAATAAATAAAGGTTTTAAGCAAAACGACGGTGGGGGCAGTGGGCAAGTAATATAATCTGTATATGCCTGAACACCGTGTGACACAGACTACTGCGGCAAACCTAGCTCACAGATCTCAAAGACAAACAGTTGGGGCAAAAAGCTTGTTGAATTATTCATGGTTCTTCATGAACATGTTTTTATCAAGTTTTAATATCCACTTTCACATCAAGTGGAGTGTGACAATTGACAACTGTATGGAGAAAGACGATGACAAAAAAAACCAAGAACAGTGGAACTGCCATGGGAAGAGCAAAGAAACGTTATCCTTTCTTTGTCTTCACCGGACTGATTGTAAAACAGCTCTAGTTCTCTGAGCTGGTCCCCATGTCCTTGTTTTCGTATATTTACAGTCGTTGAGGCTTTCTTATCAGGAAGGAAGGGATATTTAAGAAACGCAGTTTTCTGCAGTAACCTTTTTAATGAAAAAAAAAAAGAAAAGATAATCAGCATTGGCAGTGACTACGGCAGAAATGCTTTGGGCTTGGGGTTGCCACAAATGTTTTTATTTTCAAATCTAATTGTCATAAAATAGATCACCATTAAGAGGCAGTCATATACACTCATTGAGTGTTTTCTCCTTTGTTGGAGAGATGAGCAAAGCTGAGGGGGTGTATGATGTGTGTGGTTGATTTTAATAAAGTGACTACTTACTGTAAAAAAAAAAGAAAAAAAAAAAGGAAACACACTAAAGACACTACTGTCAAATAGATGAGAAACAGCCCAATAGGTGCAGACTAATTGCAAAAATTACCGTTATCCAAAAAGTGTGTTTCAAACTAACCTTTTCACTTCTGCCATTAGCGACAGATTGAGACATGCCAGACGTTGTTTATTGTATGGCTGGCTCCAAACAGCCACCCATACACACAGGGTGTTAAAACATGGGACAGTGATGTCAGCGCCATTATTCTTTTGAAATACAGACAATACCCAATAAATAATAGTTTCTGGAAAGAGGCAGTGCTCTAACACACACACACACACGGACACACGGACACACATGCTTATAACCCAAATGCTCTTCATCTGTTCTTGCTCAAAGCACCATAGTAGCATAAATCGATAGCCTAAAGCTGTCTGTTAAAGACCTTGGTGGGAATTCAACTTGGCTCTCTCTAAAGCTTGCTTTTAAAGAGTGGAGATGCAGGATATCATTTTATTAATGGCCTGTGAATAAATTATTTTTTGTGAATTACCTGGCACTAAATGTGCATATATTGTATATACTATTGCCATTTTAGATTAAAGTGAGTGTTTGTGTAATATTCATGAAAATCTGATTTTGCACCCAACTGAAGTCAAACGGAAACTGACTGGTCAAATCAGAGTGCACTCGCATATCTTCAGTAGACCCCACTGGCACTTGTCCCAAGGAGTGGGACATGAAGGGACGAGAGGGAGAAAATAGAGAAGGAGTTGGTTGAGGCCTCTCAATAATTGTTTTCCATCAATCGATATAAAAGTTGTTCATTTCACTTGTAATAATACAAGACATGTCTGCCACAGACACACCTGCGTCAATATTTAAGGTTGCCTCTTTTCCCTGCTAGTACGCTACATCAATCTTTTTTTACATTTTTTTTATTGCTGTCCTGCATTTCATACAATCAAAATTATTCACAGATTACAAGCGTGCCGTGGTTGTCTTGACTGGTTTTCAAGTTTTACTTTGAAGTGGCATGCACAGACAAATTATTCATATTGACATGGAATTCCTTGCAAAGAAGCCGACATTTTTCCTTTTTTTATTCTTCTTTTTTCCCCTCTTTTTCTTTTTTCTTCTCGTTAAAATAAACATCATGTTGCCAGAGATACCTGATTGCTTTTTCCTGTCCAGAACATGAAAGTGCCATGCCTTTCTCTTTTGTTGTATGCCAGATCTAAATCTCTTTCCTCTCCAGTAGTGTATTAATACATTCACGGAAGAGTTAGTGACACTGAACTGTCCACACAATCTCTTTGCGGGCTTAAGTCTATCTGTGCGTACAGCTTCTTTTCACAACTGTTTGTATGTAACTTTGACTGTACATATGTCCGTGGCTTGGATAAATATAGTTGCCATAGTGTCTATCTCTCTATGTTAATGGTTTGTCCTGCAGTTTCTGTACCTTGCATATTTTACAGGCTGTGGGCATGTCAGTTGGCCACCTCACACCAGTCCTGACAGGTGTTGTCTGTGTCGCCTCACCTCTTTCCAGACGAACGCACAAAGCAGGCACTACAATCACAATCACAGCATGTGCAACAACAAAGTTGTGACTAAGGCAGATTTGTTTTTCTTCTTTTTGGTATAGTATGCTTTTGCACTGCCAGAGCTAAGGTCCTATTATAGATTCCACATGACATGGTGAGCAATTATTTATTTTTTCATACAAAAAATTACATGAGGAAAAAAAGTCCATAGTAAAATCAATTATGCTGAGTTGTAATGGCCTCTTCCTTATCGGCTGACATCTCTGTTTATGTATAATTGGTTCATGATAGCAGTCTCTTTGCCCAGCGAGGCAGCCTTATCAAGTACATCTCTCAACACAATTTACTGCAAAACAGAAATGCATTTTAATCCCAGATACATCTGTCGTGCTTTATGATCACACTAGAAATCTATAGGGTCATCTATACTAGATCCCATCATCATGATGTCAGATAATGGCAAATAGATATATCTGAAAATGTCTACCTTTCAGGCTAGGGAGTCCATGTGAGCACAAAGCCAGTGAAGTATAAAGAACTGTTTAGTGGGGTCTCTCCTTTCATTTCTGTCTCGGCATATGTTTTAAGGCTAGTTTCCATTCCCATCGCTGTGGCCTCATTTCTATTACCCTATCTGCTCTGCTGGTGAAATGGAAAAGTGGGGAATTGACTATTACAGATCACTACAATAATTAAAACAGAAGTTCCTTTAGGTTTCACAAAGCAGACACTTTGTTACACCATATAGGTGTCAGTTTCGGGAAGGAGTGTTGAGGGCGACCGACTGTGCGCAAAGTCCTTGTCTTACAAGTTTCAGGGTCTCCAGCCGCTAATACTTAAGCCTTCACACCTCAGGCCAACCTGATTAGACCACCTCTGCCTTGTTTTCATCCACTTCTCTTTATTAGCTAATTGGCTTAGCTCTCTCAGGGGGCCACAGACACATCGAATCAGCACACCAACCTGTGCTCTGTATATCTCTGCCTCATTTTCTACCTCCAGCATCTTTTCTCTTTCTTTCTCTGCCTCATTAACTCTCTCAAAATTTCACTTTTTCTTTGACGTAGCTGCTTCACTTACTGCAAATGCAAGAGATGCATGAAGGGATCCAAAAGGAAGACATTTTTTAGATGCTCTCGTTTGTGAACAATGTATTATCGCACACATGCATGCACACAAATGCACCTATGTACATTATATTCATTGAAGCTAAAGTGAATTAATCATGTTGTTTCTTTTCTCCGTGAAGAGACCCATCTTCTTCTGTATTTGTCCATTTCCCTTGGGGCAGAAACACACACACGCACACACTCAGAACGAAGAGCAAGTTTTACTACTGCTTTTCTGGTTGTGGAGTCATAAAAACAGACGGCATCATTCCTGACTTATCACTGGCAATATAAACATAATAACTCCACTGGGATGCTGCATTACAGTGTAATTGACCCTTCCTCATCTGCAAATTGAGCCCATCATTTCCAGCTCATGTGTGGCAAGTCTTTATGCTGGATGCCGAATGAAAATATGAGGACTAGCTTGATGCTATTAGTGCAGCCACCTTGAAGTTAATTGTAACATTAAACATGGGTAAAATAGGATATGATGAAGGGATATTATCATTATTTTTTCTCCCCCCCCCCGTCTTTTATTGTGTTTGGTAGTCAAAAAGTCCGTAAACCTTCAACCATTTAGTATAGAGTAGCTAACCTTTACTGCATATTCTAAAATCGAAATTTACGTTTCATTATATTCCTGCACAACTGGTAGTTTGAAGTTACTGCAAATGAAACATTGGAGAGCATTAGACATCTTGGAGTTACATTTTGTAAATAAGTGTTATTAAGATCAGGGAAAGGTTTTGGCCATGATGAAATAAACAATAGTCAAAAGCTATTTAAGCTTCACTCATAAAGGAAAGCCTGTGTGATGTATGTCACTTATTGCATCTCATTTGGCTTGTTCACTTTTTTTTAATGATTTAAACTTCTTCTTGAAGCTTTGTTGATTACATATCCATCATGTTTATATCTATAGCAGCAGCACATACAGGAGAGAGGACATGCCTTGTGTGTTTTTAAAAAAAAAAAAAAAAGTAAGTAAAGTAAAAGTACTTATCAGTGGGAAGGAAATTACTAAAAAAAAAGATGTCAACAGTTTTAAGTAGTTTGGCACACAACCGCGTTATGTCATGAAATTGAACAAAGGCTAAGTAGGTGAGAGTAGTATTTAGGTATTTCACATCTTGATTAGGCTTGAACCATGCAGATTTTAATTAATACCCACTCCTTGTTTCTTGTCCTTGGAAGCACAGGCTCCTTTATTGTTGGGGGAGAAAAAAAAACGAGGTTGCGGTATCACTATATAGGGCTGACCCTGAATAGTCATCTATTCAGCAATTCGCTCTCAGAAGCCTGATTCGACTTTTTAATCGAACCAGCCTCCATTGCAGTGGTGGTAAAATGTGGTTATCAAACAAAGGATAATAACATTCGGGCTACATGGGGATGCTGAATGTCTGTCTGATTTTACATCATTGCTTGCTTTCTCCTAATAAATCCTAAAATAATACCTGTTTTGGTATAAATCTCACCCAGTAATAGTATTTTAAATAAAACGTGCTTTCATTCAATCGCATTAGTGTGCGTTGCCTTCTTTGATAAGAGGCGTCACCGTCCTTAGTACTAGCTTACCAGCTAAAATATACTGCAAGTACACCATTCAGTCATTTTTTTTCTGTCAAATCATAGGTAACAAACTTTCCATTGCATTTATTTTTTGGGATGATTTACAAACCCTGTAGTACAGTATCATTGACGATTTGTGTTAACTGACAACCTTCACATCCCATAGGTAGTACCCTTATAAAGACTGTACATGTCACAGTCTATTGATATTTGTCAGGCTTGCCGAGGTAGACGATTACTTTTTTGGTTGTATGCTGACATTGGTTAGATTACGGCTGTTGAAACTCCATAAAACCATGAATATCTTGTGTCTGTTGTTAGATCCCGTAGATTATGCCTTGATGGACTTAAGGCACAACTAGACCAACTCTCCGTTTTAAAGGGTCCAAGCCTGAAAACCTATTAATTGTGACCTTAATGGGTTCCTAAGGGTTGTCTAAGCTGACAATGAGGAGATTTAGCCTAGCTTCTACTACCTACATCCAGACGTCTATCCTGCTTCATCCGATACTACTGATGATTGAATAGCCCTGAAATCAGTTAATAATATCGGCTGCAGCTGGCAACGGCAGTACTCCTCGATAATCTGTGCTCTTGGTAACACTAGGTACATTTTAGTGGCCAGGTATAGGCCTCAAGGATATGTTACTTAATTTGGCTAGAGAAAACCTTTTAGGATACCGTTGGTGATATTAGATGAACCAAACCTTATAAAACCTTCATGAAGTCATAAATCTCAATTTCCACAATTTGTACTTTAAATCTAGAAGATTCATTTTTATTTAAGAAATTAGCATGGGCAAGGCATACAGCTTCAATTGATTATACAATACAAAACATTGTTATATAAAAGTATTAATATGCTCCTACTGTAACTACCCTTTAGTAAGTATTGGTTAAGGAGAGAGAGGTCAGACTGCTGCCTTGCAGTCGTCTCGTCCTGCCGGACGATGGCCCTTGGGAGACCCACGACTTGTCCATAGTCTATGAGTATGATCTTCCATTAGCAGAGTGAGTATAGAACATTCAGAAGCTCAAATTACTTCTCCAAAGTTGTATGGCTGCTGGCAAATCCTTCTCTGTGCTCCGTTGTGTAGATCATGCAACTTGGATATTCTTCTGAGTCCTCTTTGCTGATGGTGGCAAGCTCCCGTCTCTGATCTCCATAGAAGTCACGAAGGAAGAACCCTGTTTCACTTAGTTCAGGATTTTTTAACCACTCTCTCTGTGCTGCTCTGGCAGCCCCTCCTTTCCCCTCTCCCGCTCTTCTCTAACACACACACATACACGTGCATAGTTACACCCACGCTTCTTGTTGACCTTGAGGCTCTGTCCTCCTCTGCATGTGACCATTAGTCACAACAAGTACATTTGCCCTTCCTTGGTTATAACTTCCTTCTTAACGTGTGAATTTATACTAGTTTATATAAGTGAATCACACTGCAAGAGATGGTACTCACTAGGGTTGGGTACTGTTCACGTTTGTACCGTTACCTGGAATTTGGTGCCGGTGTTTTTTTTTTTTTGTTCAAAGTCCAAACTGCAATATTGTTATTAATTTAACATTTAACACACCGCACAAAATAAAACCCCTCCTCCAAAACCCATCGCCAAAACCTCCAGTCAGTTTGTCACCAGGCCATCTTTGCATTTCGCATTACAGATATTGCAGCAAGTGCTGTTTATACGAGTCAGAAATATTTACAGATATACGTTTGGGAGGACATATGTCAGCAATGCCAAAACAGTGGTTATTGCCCCATTTACCCTGCTGTAAACAAACTGAAAACACACCCACATCAGTTTTTGTAGGCAATGATTGGCCCAATCATTCATGGTTTGGGTGTTATCAGATGTGTATGGATCAGTAAAGCTTAAACTTTTACTTCACTGAAATGTATTGCATAAATGACAGTAGGCAGTGTGTACAGTAGTATTTTTAAGAATACAGGTTTCATTATTGTTCGATTATTGCACAAATATTCCTTAATTGCATCACGCAAAATCCCATGTGTCCAGCATCAAACCGTTCTACAGTATGTCATCATTTAATATTCATACATGAGATTTTCTTCTGGTACTAATGTATTATTTGGCACGTGTGTTGCGTATTGCTGGAGTTGTGTTGAAAGCAGTCCTCATGTCATCTCTGGTGGGATAGATGAAGCTCTAAGATGTTGTTGGCTTGGGTAACCATTGGCGAGCCAAAGACCCGTGGTTGCATTGTGAGAATCCCATTGATTTACAGATGAGATTAGACACAGATTGTGATGCTCATGAAGAGGGTGACAGAGCATGCCGTGCATATGCAAAGTTGAGTAGAGCACAGCAGAAGGGTTTGAGGGAGGAGCAAAAACAGATGGGTTGCTTCTTTTTTTTTAATGCATTTAGTGTAACATGTTTTCTGGTTCTGTTGTTTCTGTGTACATTCTGAGTTTGTTTGCACCATATAAATGTTCTAAAATGGCAGCATATGCCCACACACTTGCCCATCTTTTTGTCCTTGTGTTTGGCATCGCTTCCATTTCAGCAGCTTAATCGGACCCCTCTAGCCCTGTCCTGTTGCATGCTATTGGACCATGCAGCTGGTGCTGTGGTTGTGACAGTTCCCCCCTCGGCTATAAGGGCTAATATGGAATGGAAGAACAAAAGAAACCAAGGACTGTGAGCTTATAGTATGATACTGTTACCCAGAAACTATAAGGGAGAAATGCTGACGCCTGGTCAGCTATGCTCACACCCCATCCTCAGTCATCTACTCTTTTTCCCCATAGAGTTACCTGTGTACTGTTTTCTCCACTTACTCACACCCGCATGTGGGTCAACCTCTGTCTCAAAAGGATATTGGTAATATGTGGGAATGTGTAGAGTATATTTGCAGGCATTCCTTTCTGCATCTAAACTGAAGATACAGGTACACTTTTCACTAGGGATGTACCAGCTATATTTAGTCAATCCATTTCCGATACTGACCAAATTTTGTCTAAATTTTCCTGTCAAAAGAGATCCACAATGGCAACTACTACTCTACGGACGCGATGCCAAACACGAGGCAATAATTTAAGAAAAACTTATAACATATGACATGAGTTTCAATTAGATCAGATTCAAAATAACTGTTATGATGACACCCAGACATGAATCACACTTGCCGATCGTATAGTATAATGATAAATACTAATTCCTCAATCACAATCTTTGCAGTTGATTAGATGAGAAAATGAACGTTCCCTGACCAAAATGCAACTGTGTTTTTAAAGCTATACTTGCAGTCCAAGCTGACTCATAGCTGCTGTTATAACCACTTCACTTTTACTCTTCAAATATGCTTGATACAATATATACCTAATACTATCATAAGTACTGAGCATGGTGTCCATATATGGATAAAGATTTGAGCACTTTGTTCTCAGTTCTAACCTACAATACAGTTAATTAAAGCTAACAAAAGGAACATAGACCTAAACTGCAGCTTAGTAGTTTGTTGCATCTCGGATCTAATTTCATAAGTCTGTTTAATTAACAGACAATTTAAGACTAAGTGTGGTGAGGTGGGTGACCATAAAAACAGGAGGAAACACAGTTGGATGGCGTTCAGACAAAGAGTGAGCGATGGATGGAGAGAAAGAGACTGAAGGAGTAAAAGCGAGAGAGCTCACTGGGAGAAAGTGTTAAGAGAGCTCTGGTCTTCCCTCCTTCAGAGAGACGCTGATCATAAAGTGCGTGGCTGTTGTGGGATCAAAGGCTTTGTCAGTCAAAGCCCCTTGACTCTGTCTCCACAGAGCCGACTACAGGTACTCAGGGAGGCATGGACGTGGAATAATTCATGACCAGAGAGGCTAACCCTGAAATGCTCTCTCTGCCTAGAATGAGACGCCACATCTGGAGTCACAGGTCTCAGAGCCTCCCCTTATCAGCCCCCAGGCAAGGCGTTGAGAACAGCTGCTTGGTTTGACTTCTGTTCCGCTCCTGTACTATCTGTTTTAGCACACGTATAGAACGGTAGTGTGTTTGGCACAAACACAGTCATGCTGTGAAGTGTTTGGCTTGTGGCATAAATGGCATGTTTTGCATGTACAGTATATGATTGGGCAGATGGATGGATGGCATGAGATGTGTCGTTTTTCTGTGTGTGTGCGTGCGTATGATATTTTTATTCTGGTCTACTAATTCTTTAGTGAACTAAACACTTAAATCGCATTCAACTCACAGATCCAAGTTTCAAACAACGTATGGTTTTGGCTTGCTGGAAGCGTATATGAATACTATTGAATCATCTTCTGCCTTATTAGAAACTCTTGGATCTAGGATTTACATGAACTGAATATATGTTTGAATTGATGTATATTATTTAATAGTATTAAATCATACTTAATTGTTTAGTATTTTGGTGAAACACAAGTAAAGATGTTTCAATGTTTTAGTCTCCATTCACATTTAAGGAAAATTCAATATTGTCCTTAACTTACTGCCAATCATAGTATGTCCTCCCTGCTTGAACATTATCTAACTGGTCATATCATTAATATTTGTGCTTTGAGCTTTTTTTAAAAATAGGGAAAGACACAGTGTCGAATTCTGAGGGTTTATTAATTGCTTGTTAGCTTAGCATAAACTGTATTTCAACAAACACAATATTTTACAGACTGTCACAACCCAACTCTTAGCCCATGACAAAGAAAGGCTGATACACTCAGTTGTACAGGGAAATTGCATGATACATTTTTTTTTTTACAAATAAATAAAAATAGCAACAGAATTATACCAACTGAATGTGTGCAATGGTTTGTCAGATGGGTGGTGTTTTGTAAGTGGATGTGTGAATATGTGGTGTTGTACAGTGTAAAATAAAGAGAATCCTAAAGGATTCGATTCAGATTACTTTGTCTGGGCACATTAGTAACTGTCTCTACCTGTTGGAGCATCTAGATATATTACGATTGTTTAATAGTAAAGAATGTGTAAAAGGTCAGCCTAGACCTTGCTCACCATTGTGACTAACTTCAAAATATATGCAAAAACTACACTAGTTGGACAGTTTAAGGGTTGGTACTAGTCTTCTGCCTGCACAAAGTGGCACCGCTTCTGTAGTTTGTGGAGGACTCCACCCTCATTAGGGTCTTTTCTGGAAGAAATTCAACCTTCCCAAGTCAATGATGGTGCACTTCTACACTGCCATCATTGAGTCCATCCTCACCTCCTTCATCACCACCTGATACACTGCTGCCACTGCCAAGGCCAAGGACTGACTTCAGCACATCATTCCCTCCACTGAGAAGCTGATTGGCTATAATCTGCCATCCCCCAGGAGCTGTATGCTT
Organism: Bovichtus variegatus; assembly: GCA_943593645.1. Lineage (NCBI taxonomy): Eukaryota > Metazoa > Chordata > Actinopteri > Perciformes > Bovichtidae > Bovichtus > Bovichtus variegatus. Next base: position 3,473,977 of record CALSCE010010667.1, on the reverse strand, counting down.
TCAGGACCCTAAAGCAAGCGGAAAAGGTTATGACCTAAAATGTAATCATTAAATTATTTACAAAACAAATAACTTATATTAGTCAGTTTTTAATAAACCAGATAAAGTATAGGCCTATTTACGTGGTTAACTGGTATATACAAAAAATAATGACATGATGTGATCAATTTAGCTGTAGTCATTTTACATTTTGGCAAATGCTTTGAATTTTGTACAAAATCTTATTTTTTGCACATTGCACATATTCTTCATACTGTGAACAATTGCACACTTTCATTTTAAAACTGATATTTTTATAGTAAATTTTATATTTATGATTCTGGCCTTTTGTAGTACTTGTTTTTCTTTTCTCTTAATATGTTAGTTGTGACCATTATTCACCAAAATATCAAGGCAAATTACCTGTATATGAAAAACTACTTGGCAGTTAACTTGATTTTGATGTAAATTTGACCATTTCTGCTGTTTTTTGTCACTGATGACCGTCACATTTGTGATAGTGCTTTGCTTCCTTGTTTACCTACTTATGGGATTTTATTCTCATAAAAAAGTATTTATCCACCTGCCACATACAGAATGGTTGAGTTAATGGCAAATGTTTAAAGCTTCCCAGCATATTTATTTGAACGACGAACAACACACTTAAAAGGTATGCTTGAAGATCTATTAAATCCATTGCTTGGAATAATGCTGAGCTCTAAAGTAATTGTCTTCAGGTTGTATTTGATTGATGCCGTCTCGTTAGTGCTTGCTTGGTAACAATATTAACACATCATAGGAATGTTACATTCTGAAAAACAGCTTGCGTCTCCTCCCTTTTCTCTTTCTTGTCTGTGTGCTAACATTGAGCTTGAGAAGGAAGAGAACCTTGTAGCACTTTGTGTGTGCACGTACTTGTGCCAATGATTAGATTACAAAATTGAGTTTTGAATTTTTTTTTTTTTTTTTTGTGATGTGGCACTGCACTAAGATCCCTCACAACCAAATCCAAGCGACCCCTGTCTTTGCCAAATCACTTTGGAAGTCATCTGTGTTGGCCTGATGAGAACGACAAGAAACAAGGTTGTTGTTTTTTTTACACTGCAATCTTTAATTGCCTTATTACGGGCTGACAAGGGAATGAGAAGGGTGGAGAGATTGTGTAAAGTAAAGCTGCAATAGTGATAAAGTAGAGGTCTAGGCATCACACAAACCCTTTCCACCATAGCCTTTTTCCTCTCTTTCTGCTTCCCTTCCTCTCAATAATAAAACACTTGTCTCAACAGACCCAGATATCTCTTCAAGCCATGTCTCACTTTCTATTCATTGTTGCCTATCCCTCCCCCATTGCCCCCAATGGTTAATAGTGTATGTACAAAACCATGATGTCTCTTTCCTTGCTTCTGGTTAGAGTAAGTAAGTAAGGTGCAGGTATTTTTCCCTTGCTGCTTAATGAACTTGATAAACTGCATAGGGATTTAACGCTGGGGGAGTCAGTTTATTTTTGGCATCATTGGGCAAAACTTCCATAATAACCTTTCAGCATATTGTAATTCAAGTAGTACCCTCGGGACCGGTAAGGAAAAGGCAAAGAAATAAAACCCTCTGTCCTAAGCCCCTCCCACCAGAAGAGCACAGGTATATGCACTTGCTTCATACAGTAACCTGTGCAAAGACTAGTCATTCATTTCAAATATCATCCTGAGATCCCTTAATTGTGATCCATTATATAGTGGCAATTCCATGAGAATTAACATCCTGTTTTGTTTGCCATTTTGTGGGCCTGTAAAGCCTTTTGAGATGACATACTGTGATTCGAAGCTGTAGCTAGCTATAATATTGGCAAAGCGTTTCAGAGATTAAAAGAAAATGTAACCGCAAGGAGAGCTGGCTGCAGCCGCAAACCTTCTGTAGGCAGTCGTTGCCAATGCTGGAATAGCGGCGTTTTCTGTAAGATATTCCTCCACTGAATCAGGGTTTCCTGATCTGAAGGGCGTGCACGCACATATCCAGTTGTTGAACAGCCAATAGGAATGCCCTCTCTCTGAAATTACCTGTGATTGGCCCAAGTCTTTGGTCACATGCTAGATCTTCGAAAACCTGAAAACAGCCACAAGGAGATACAGAAGTCGAGTTTTCTCTCGGACCACAAATTACAATATGCTGAAAGGTTATTATGGAAACTTTTCCCAAAAAGGCCAAAAACGAAACCGCTTACCACAGCTTTGATTGTACACTAACATTTTAATCGGGGAATATGACATTAAACAGGATGGGCAGATGATGTTGGAAATATAAGAATTCATAATGAAACATCATTATAGAACATAAATGTATGCTAGCTAATTGCAACTTGTTTTATTTGGAAAATGATAATGACCTTGTAAACTATAAGGCCTCACTATTGCCTAACCTTGTCATCTTTTGATGAGGGATTATAGGATTATGCAGTGATTTCTATTGCAGCACAGGGACACCTGTCACTTCTCTACGTACTTAAATCATAGGGGCATGAGGAAACTGAAAAAATGGTGTTATGTACAGTGTGTGGAGGGTAAGACAAAGCAAGGTGGAAGAATGTGGAAAGAAAGAGGGCACTAAACTCTGAGGCAATAATTAAGTGGAATATGGAGCGCGCCCTCGAGGGTACATCCAAATCAGCACTTTGCATTTTGATGGAATGTGAGACAGCGTGGAAGCCACTTTATTAATGAGTTTATTTATGTGCGGGTGGATCGCATTCGCCCCGTCTCCACGACACGCTTGGCCGGACTCTCCCTCATACTTGCAAATTGCTGGCAGGGGGCAAACAAAGGTGACTTGAGGTCGCATCTACTCAGTGTACTACAAGCTGTGGAGACCAACCATGTAATGATCGACTTATTTACATAATGTGCCCAATCATATGGATATGTATGGGTTTATTAAAGTTAGACTGATATGGGTTTTTGGAACTAGTAGCTTGGATGCATGTCAGCGTCTTATGTAAATTCCGTTTCGAAGGCTTGGCAAGTACTTGAGCAAATATGTAAAACTTTGAACATATTCTACTGAAAATCAGGATAACAATAACACATGTTAGAGTTGTTTGAAATGTTGCTGTCTGCAACCCTGGCCAACCGCTGACTAACCCTAACTCTAAGGATTCATTTGAGTTAAACGCTTACCATAGACAACCAGTGTTGCATTTAAATATACAACTACAACCATTATTGTGCATATTTGAAAATGTTTTTTAGACGGGAATGATCTGGGCTCTCTCTTTAAAAGTGTTACCTACAGTAATGGTCATATCATAATGGTCTCCTGCGAAAGATAGTGTAAAACTAATTTAATGAAAATTGAAGTTAAAGAGTGGTACTTTCCTTACTCGCCACCTCCTTTCATGTTCATGGGTTTGGACGTCTCTTCATAAAGGATCTGTCACCAACAAGCCTCCCTAGAGAAATGTATTTGTGGTGAAGTTTATGAGGGCACCTATCGTTAAGATTTAAGACAGAGCTTTTAAGGCTGCTTGCAACATAAGCTCATGTATTGAGTTGGCGTGGGGTGGATTATTGAGTGGTGTGTCAGTATTGATTGTGCATGATGGCCTTCCACACTCTCTGTCCATCTTCCCCGCTTTCTTTTTCTAATCTTGTCAAGCATGTTACATAGATGATTTCTCTTTTTCATTCACTCATCGCAGTCCTATATGAAACATGGTGGTTGTGAGTCAGTGGAGCTTCTGAGGGAATAGCTGGTTTTGCGGTTGACCTGAGTGGTTTGATCTTGCTCACGAACATGTATGCCCACAACCACACATCAATCCCCTCATCCTCATATGTGATTGTGTGAAATGGTTTACCACATGTCTGCATGACATGATTTGACATTTCATTGACCAGCGGTTCACTCCCTGTCCATAGATTAATATTCATGGACCTAATCTCAATTGACAACAAACGCAACCAAACAAACAAATAGGAATACATTTGGGAACCTGTGTAGAGATGACAAAAGGTCAGGAGAATATTTGTTCTAACCTTTTTTGTTTTTTAGAGAGTTTACCATTATTCAACTAATTCTACCAGTCTTATTCCTGCAGACGAGGGAAGGGTTGCCGGAGTGATTCTTGAATTTGTATCAGTTCCTGATTAGACAGATTTGAAATAAAAAAATAAGCTCCTGGCTACCTAGTGCTGCCTTTTGTACTTCATCATTACGTCATTCACTTCAATCCATTAAGTGAATAGGTATTTGAAATTTGCCTACTGATTAATACTTTTTATCTATGTGTCTAGCCTTCTGCAAATCATGTGTGTTTTATATTAGTGTTGTGCTATTATGTTGTGGTTCTGCTTACATTCTGTAGACTAGTAATGGTGGATAGGTTAAGAGGCTTGGAAGTGGAAGTTTGGTATGTCACATTGAATACTTATACTTATTAAACAGAAAACAGTGAATGTCAACAACCTAGTAAATAGTTCATTTCAGGACCTAACTGCTTAAAGATTGACTAAATAATTTGAGTTCTAAGTCATCTTCATGCACTACCACAACTAATGTTTGGAAAAGATGGAGAACTGGCTTCAGTGGAATGACTTCACAGAGAGGGAGATGTTAACATACTGCTCTCCTGAGAGGGCATCAGTGAGATCTGTCGGTGTGCTGAGTGTCTTGTTGATTTCCTCCAGGATGTCAATATCGTTCCATGTAGGACTGAAGTGTCTAGTCTTCTGATCAGAGGAGAGAAAACGAATTAGCAGTTAACTCTTGAGTTATCAACAACATGGCTTGATCCATGGTTTTGATCCACATCTTGCTTGGGCACTCAATTTTAAGCTTGTGTTCCGCTGGCTTGAGCTCCTTTTTTGAGTTCTTGGCAAGCTCCCACTGCTGCCTCCCACTATGGCTGAAGCAGGAGATGTTTACATAAACCAAATCACGGTCATTTCCTGGATCTTTCATTTTGTTAACCAAACACGGCAGCCTTGCACTAAATGACTTTGATTTTGACTCTGTAAGAGGTTTTGATTCAATTCAGTTTGGAGGCTGTAGTGAAGATGTTTTGTTCAACCCAAAAATGACAATAGAGTTAAATCAACACCTGTTACACTGAGTATTATGAGCTTCACAAATATTTTTGATTCATAGTTGGTTTTAGCTAGGCAATACGCAAAAAAGCAATCAACAATGATACATCAGAAAATATCCCATCTGAATTTATGACACACACTTCTGAATAAATGTTATTCCCGTTAAATATCACACCTACAAAAATATGTATACAATCACAGAAATCTTTGAAAAATAATTGAACAGGTGTCTGTTATGAATATGATCTGCATGAAATTCTAGCATTATATTAGAATATTTAACACAAAGATGTCATAAATAGAAGAGTCAAGAGAGAGGGGGCAGCTGTGTGCAACTAAAGACGACTTGTATACAATACATCACTGATGGAGCTTTTATCTATCCAAGTTAAGAGCAGGAATGTTGTCGTTAAATATATTCAGATATTTACCACAGACATATTGCCAGAGCTAATGGGTTTCCTTTTGGAGTTATGCTTGTTATGATGGGGCCAATTTGAAGGACCAGAGTGTCAACACGAACATGTTCAATCTTTAATACTCTTGGAAATTATGATAATTCCTGCACAAGTGTATGGAACAAGCCTGTTTCCCTTCTTGCCAGTTGCAAACTGATGATTGCTTGTCACAGTTAGCTTTGCTTGAATGCTATGGGTGAGTTAATACAACTACACAATCTTTCTTCCTAATGTTTTCGTAGCTCTTCTTTTTTCAGTCACTGAATTGCAGGCTACAGTGTGTGTCAGCTACTGACAGTAGGCTTACTTTGGACCCCAAGGTCAGTATCTTGAGCTGTGTAGACTATTAAGTGAGTTAGTTGTCTACAATGTTGTTGAGGTGACCTTTTGATGTGTTACTTTAAATTTGAATTACCTCAACGATCTGTCAAGGCTCTGCTCCTAAATAGCGAGAGCATTTTGAGTATTGAGAGGATTTGGAAAGGGCACCCATTGAAGTCCCAACACCCACAACAACTTATCCTCTTAACCTCACTAGCTGCAAGACTGAGGTGTTTTTAACATGAGGTTTGATCATGTACACACACATAATGTCCAGACCAGCCATATGCTGGTCACTTTTGTCTAAATGTGTTTTTCCTCCTGTTTGTCCGGCAGGAAGATAACCTTTACATTTATTGGCCAGCGGCCTTGCTGCCTCTGGCGTCCTCCCAGGCTTTAATTAAAGCTCTAATTGCACAGACGGACTCTTCCCTCATTATATCTAATCTTTTCTTTCAACCTGCTCCCTGTCCTCTGTTCAATTATCTGAACTCACTGTTGTGGAGGCAACGTGTTTGGTAAAGCATGTGGTGAGAGGGAAGTAAATGAATTTGACCACATTGATCTTCAGTGCATGGACTGGTGACAGACGTTGGGTGTTGGACAATGAACTTGCCAAATCCAATTGTTGCAATTACGGCTACAGCCAATGATTTTTTTTTTTTTTTGTGTTTTTTTTCCTTTTTCACTTTTAATTGTTTAAACTATTAAGTATCAGAATGTTTTAAAAACACCCCTCACAGTTTCCAAGAACCAAATATTTAAATTGGTGGTTTTGTTAATAATTTTACAACAATATAAAACTGAGAGAAGAGGGCAAACTTAACATTTTAGGGGCTGGATACCAGCATCTGGATTCTGCACTTCAATGAAAATGATCAGAATCGTGGGTGATTATTATAAGGCATAATCCACTAATAATTTCAGTACTACAAAGATATGCACGAAAACCACTGTGCTGTATTTAACTAATCTGTTACTTTTGAGAAAGAATGAAGATTGCTTCTGTTGTGTTCATGTAGCACTGATGTTGGTGAAGCTCTTCTGTTGTGTTTGGACCTCGTCAAGGTCAGTATTTCTCTAGTAACTGTACTGGATTTCCTAGGGTGGAAAGTTGCTCGCTGGTAGAAGCCTGTATCCTGCTGCTTTCAAAGTCTCACTGTTCAGCATACTCCAGAAGCCTCTGATTTTTGGTTATATTTGGTATCTGCCTTACCCTGTTTATTTCTCTTTTTTACGGCAGTCTCATATTGTGAGAAATTGCATACTGGGAGATTGTCAGCTGCTAGAAAATACAAACCTACACACCACTGTTCAAAACAGAAGGGACCTCTGCCCTTTCATTGATATCCCCCAACAGTCGCTACATACAGTGCCTTTACGTCATGGTTATTGAGGTGGATTTAGCAGAACAGGATTTGGTGTAGAGAAAATCCTCTAGTGTTAGCATTAGCATATTCTTATTGATTAGCTTCTTAAAAGTTGTTTTAAAAGGTGAAGGTGTGTGTGTGTGTGTTAGGTGCCCCCCAGAATGTGTACAAGACAGTATGGAGATAGTTTTTTGACTGCCCTTTATTTAATGTAGTTGCCTTTCCAGTAACACCTTTTGTTATTGGTTTATGGTGTAAAAAAACATCAACAATAACACTTGTACTTTTAATTAAACCACAGCCCAGATTTCTGCTATACCCAGTGGTAGGAGAAAACCACAGCCACCTCTACAAAACAAGTCAGGTAATGTGCCAATCTTTCTCAATTAAGTGCTGAAAACAAGGTGAAAATACCTTAATTATCTTCCTTAGAAGCCCCCGTGCCATTCAAGCCAAACACAAACCCCGTTTTGTTGTTGGGCAATTACATTGCTTCTTCACTTATGTTCCCTTTACTTTGTCTGGCGTCCATTTTCTGGAATGGCCTCCACCCATGCGCCTTTGATATGACCAGAAATGGAATTGATATGAGGAACTTAGAGATTGGAGAAGAAAGGAAAACCAGAAGAGAGTGAAATAAGTCAGGCAGAGCAATGGAGAAAAGGATTATTGAAAATTGTGCTATTGTTAGTCAGGGACGTCAGAGTGCATGTGTGCGTAATCAGGGACACGCAGAGCCGTGCCAAATGTTATTGACTTCGGACCGTAGGATTAATGCTGCACTTATTCACTCCCTGATTATTGCCCACTCACCCCTGCAAAGTCTTTGTGTAGCTCTACTCTTTCTCCTCATTAGATCTTACACAGGTGAATAATGCATTCAATCAGTCTTAAAATACAACACACAATGTGGCAGCAAACTTGTACAAATGTATTTTCTGAAGAAGAGATGCAACATGATCACATTCTGTCCCCGACGCCTACGGACATGCTGTCCCTACAGTATATTTAAGATCAGCATTGCCCTTGGCTAATGTCTCTGCTGTATAACTGGCACTCTCAGAGGTCAAAGGTTAATGAAACCTTTGCAGGTACAAGCACTGACCCTGACGTTCAAAGGTGCCGCTCTGTGCCCTCAAAAAAATGCATATTGTTAATTTTAGTATGCATTATTATTCATGGCAGACAGGCTATACATAGCTGTATGGCCTAGCTTTGCGGCCTCCAGTCAAGGCACTTTACCTTGTTAAAAGATTCTGTTAAATAATTAATCGAGTCCATCAGCTTCAAAGGCAGTGATCAATCGATTGAGCAACTCCCTCACCCCCATTTCTGAGGAAGCTGCAGCTTCCATGAAATTGCGTTTCCCTTCTTCACTAATGATTTATTCTCGGTGCTTCTAACCAAACATGCTTAGACAAAGAAGTCAAACGGCGATTATGCTAAAACGGGATGTGTGGCCTCAGATATCCTTGATCATCCCATTTCTAAGGAACAGTGGTTGTACTGTGTTTTTAATCAATGCTGCTTTGCACAGATATATCAAAGATAGATGGAAGTTAGTTAGGTAGGACTAAGTGCTATTCTTGAAAGGTCATCTGCGGTGAGTTACTCTGCAGTAAGGGAGAGAAGATGATAGTGATGACAGCTGAGAAAGCGGGCCCCTCGGGACTGTTGCTTTGCTGTCAGCTCTGACCCTCGCCTTGGGTTCAATATCAGCGGTGTATATCTCTGCCTCTGGGTCTCCTCAGCAATGCAAACTGGACAACGTCTGTATTTTTTCATCCAGTTGGAGCTGGCATCGTTAATCATCCACATCTCCTTTTCCCGCCTTAGCTCCTCTTTGTGCCCCAGGCTTTTCTACTCCCTTTTTATTTCCCTTTAGTACTTCGCCTCTTTGCTTGCCCTCCATGTCTTCATCTTCTAAGTATAGACTTACTTTTATTTCACATCAACTATGTCATAGTGTACATTGTGGTCAGTAGGCACTATGGAGGTCACAGTGATACAAAGACTGACTGATCAGCGGTAAATTTTATGTTCAGTAATTTATAACTGTGTGAAATGTAACCCAAAAGACTTTTATGATTTATCGGAATTTTTACCTAAATTACCTCAATAGTATTCTGGGCTACAGCTGCTGTCAGTGCAAAAAGTCAGTATCAACTGAATTGTCGTACCAGGTGGTAAATGCATTGATGTTGACACACATTTAAGTAAGTCAGTGCCTTTTATTTTGTGTCTGAATTTTGTATAGGCAAGATACGTTCCACCTGTTCTACATTCAAATGCAAAACATAAACTCATAGGACGCCATGAAAAGGGAAGCAGGGTTTTGTTTTGATTTCAACAAGGTGTACCCATCTGCTGTAAAGCTGAGCAGCTGGAAGGCGGCTAGGATTTCTTAGGAAGGAAGTTATATTTGCAGTGGCCAAAGTACCCCTGAGCCAAGCAAAAGTCTTTGGGGCAGTTTTATTTGAAGGTTATTCCTCATTTAAAAAAGCAGCGGATATTAACTTCCGAAAATGTTTGGTAAAACATCCCACAATAACCCAGATAGACTTAACAGCATACGTTGCATTATGAAATGTGGGAAATTTGCAGCACTACAGAGTAAGGAAGTGCTGCAAAATTAATATTATATGCATAGCATTTCAGTTGATATGCAGTATGGTCATGCTTTCTGTAAATAGTTTTAATAACATTCTTAAAACATAATGGATTTCAGATTGCATGCTGATAATTTTATAATATACTAAAGATTTTTTCTCTCCAGATTATATCATTGATTTGCATAATGAGTCAACATGAATTACAAAGCAAGAATATTATGAAGTGATTTAAAACTGCAAATCTAAATGTACTGTTCACAAGAAAACACATTGGCTTTCATTCTTAAAGTTGGATTTCGGAGCACTAATTAATTAGTGATTTCTCTGTTGGTCTCTGTGCTTTCATTCTCTCGAAGGTTAAGATCTGAGAGTGATTTGCAAGAAGTGATTGTTTGTGCCAGAAAGGAACTAGATTGAAAAGAAACAATGGTTTTGTGTAGGAGGGAGTACATGCGGAAACGTCTGGAAGGCAGAACTGTTCCTCACCTCACCTAAAGCAGCATAGCCTCCTGAGGCAAACTTTACTACCCAGGAGAAGGAAGGGAGCTGTGCTGGCTCAGACTACCTCTGGTCTTCCTTCACAGTTGGTAACCTGCATTTGGCTTTATTTCCCAGTAAGGCTTTTGGGTCATCCCAGCTCCAGGGCATCACTATCCTAAATCGGAAATTTCATTGGCAGAGACTCTTTCTTTGTACTTCTTAATTCCAAAGTGAATTATTTTCTTCCAATAGGCCACAACAGAGTCAGGAAATATTTCTGAGTTACAGAAAACGCATGCTTTGGGCTATTCTCACATACAGTTAGGGTTATCTTCTAACAAAATACCAGACAGACATAGTAGCAGCCAAGATGTTTGTATATATTTTATTTTATGTTTGTATACTTTTTATATAAAGACCGGTCTGTTGTCTAGAAACGAAGACCCCAAGACTGCTTTATGGGTAGGGAACCGAAACGGCAAGAACTGGGTACCATTTTATTTACAAAAAAAAAAAAAAGGTTCTGCTTATCAGGTTCCTAAAAACGACACGTTAGCCCCGTTTCTGTACTGGATGACACTGTGCAAAGTGATACATTTGTTTTGTCTAGGCATGGGAAGATTAATAAGAGTTGTGAGCACACAAGTCTTTGGGCGGCATGGACCACAGGTTTTCTCCTCTGCTCCGCAGCAGCTGTTTTTTTGTCGCTCGCTTGCTCTCTCGCTCTCTGGCTCACTCTCTTGCTCTCTCTCTCGCTCACTCGCTCACTCGCTCCACACCTTTAGCGTGCCTTCTGAGCACTTTGAATATAAGCATCCATCCAGTGGCAGATTTGCAGTTAGTTATGCAAGCTCGTCTCAGAGGAGGAGTCCTCTTGCAGGCAGAACATGTCTAATTTGTTGAGTTAGACCTCAGTTGATGAAGTGAAAGAGACAGAATTTTGATTTAATATTTATCTGTACTATTCACCCACTGAAAAAAATGGAAGAGGTGAGAATCATCGGACTCTTGCTGTTATCATGAAAAGATCCAATCTATCCACACTAATTTATGTATTTCAGATTTCAGTTAATTGGTTCTGAAAGTCTCCATACATCAGTCTATAACTACATACATTGGTAAACTAGTTAGCTGGTCTGATGAATATCCAGGATAATTAATGTCATACTCATGAAAAAAACGAAGAAATTAACTGTAGATTAGACTTTGATAGGTTTCTCTCATTTGCCATTTACGCGTGTCGCTCAATGAGATATTTCTCCTTGATACAAGATTTCCAACTACCTCCAATCTGTTACCAAATGGCTGAAAAAAGCAAAGCCGCAAGTGGGTCATTTCCAGCTGTATGACCATGACATTTGTCATTTCCCAGCTAAAGGAACAGACATTGATCCGTGTCGAGCTAGCTGTCCACTCCTTTTAGCTTGACCGCCACTGGCTCATTGTAATGCATCAGTGTCCTACAGGTGTCATTGGACCCCATTACTGGAGACGGGCTTGATTGGCTATGCAAGATACCTTGGCTCATTAGAGGCAATGGAACCGGTGAGATTCCCATTTTCATGGTTTCCCTCATTTGCATATTGGCCACAGATTTCACTGATGTTCTATTGTTTGACTGGTAGGATAAAAGTGACTAGAACTTTTCAACATAATTTCTGAGTGACCATGCGGTGCCAGCAATTAAACTAATGAATTAAATGTTTGCTTTACATCTGTGCATAATATCAGAATTATTATAAATATATAGATTCTATTTAATATACAGTTCTCGATAGATCAGACCTATAATTTGACTGTTGAAGTAAATCCTTAATCGCATAATAAATCCTGCACTGTATTTATCCGTCCACTGTTTCATTTCTAATTGTCCTTCACACAGCACTTCAACTTTCAGACAGTGACATTTGAAAATATCAAATATGTTATTCATTTGACATACATGTGAGTCTGGTGCCATATTATTGCCTTTTTTGAGAAATAATGGATTTGTTAGTTTTGCTTAGTTTACCAAACTAACGTGTTCGCTGTGTAACTCCGTGTAAGCCTAATGTGTTGCAATTTTCGTGTGGTTACAAAGATTTAGCAAACTTAATCCACACTGGTTACACACGAGGCTATTCATCTACTGACCACACACACACGCACATACAGATACACAACTCCCACTTCTACCGTCTCCATTACTTAATATGTTAAATAAAAGGAATATGACGTGTAATGTAGGATTTGAGAGCTTTTCCTACTCGTAACACAATCTGCCCTGCACTCTGAAGCTTCTCGGGCTCAGTCTAAGAGGTTAAGACCCACCAGGCCTCGGCCAAAGAGTATCTGCTGAACCCAATTGTTTTTATTCTTGTTGGACTAGATGTGTAGGGCTTGCTGAACATTTTTCAATAAATTACAATCCTTTCTAAAATGTAATTATTAAAAGATTCTTTATGTTGATGTGTAGTGATTGGTAACATTTAAAAACATATGCTTGTGACATAATAGATTGAAAATTCAGTAAGGGTAGGACAAAACGGCAAGGTCTTGCAAATAGGGCTGCAACTATTATTTTCATCGATTAATCTGCCTATGAATTTTTTGATTACTCATTTAATCATTTGGTCTATAAAACATCAGAAAACAATGGAACATGCACATCATAATATCTTAGAGCCTAAACTAACATGATCAAATGTGTTATTTTTAAATGTGTCTAAAAGTTCAAAACATACTATTCAATTTACGGCAACGTAAAACCAAGAAAATGATCACATTTGAGGGCTTTAACTAGAAACATCTGGCATTTTTGCTTGAAAAAAATGTAAACAATTAATTAGTTATCAAAATCGTTGGCAATTATTATTTTTTATCAACTAATTTTTGCAGCTCTGGTCGCAAATCCAGAAGAGATGGGATTATTTGTCATGGCACGGGATTGCAAATGCAGAGAGAGGGCTTTGTAAAGTGTGTTTTTTCTTCTTTTGTATTTCATTATATAGAGAAATTTAATGAAATGCCTTACATAGCTATACAAGTAAACAATTAATGTTAAGTGGCACATATTTTATAGACAGCTCTGCATTTGTTTTTTCCTGTTTTTCCCAAAACTTCCTAAACTAATATAAAATAGAAAGCATGATACACTATTAATAGCTGTATCTTCAAAAAGATTTTACTGGCTGTGCTGTTATTATTTTATGAAGCATTGCTGATTTATTGATAATGGTTTTATATGCTTTTAAATATTAACTTCCTTGTGAAATATAGAAACCTGCAATTGGATTAGGGGTTCAGTTCAACTGAATTGATGAACAAATGGCATCAGTTTGGTCAGAGGTGGTACGACTTAGTCTTTTGACACTGCATATGTCAACTAATGTCACATTGTCAGCAGTAATCGTGGGTGGGTAGGTGTGCCAAAATAGGGGAAGGAGGGTGTGTGCGTGTGGATGTCCAGTGTGTGCCCTTATTCCCATCATTATCACCTTACAACCATACCAGGTCATTGCAACTCCCCAAACACATTACGCACTGCAATATCCATAGGTATGACATGCACTCACCTTTCTCTGTCGAGTGTTTCAGCAGCACACAGGTTATTTACAGCTGTGGCCTCGGCTCTCCTCCACATGCAATTAAAAAGCTGTTTGAATCCACTCGTGTAAATCAAGGGCCATCTATCCTTCCCTATTTCTCTCCCACGTTTCCTTTTCATTTTTCCTGGAGGGGAGCTTTTTCATCACGCCACAGATGACGTCCTTCTTTTTGTCAAGGTCGCTGAGGAGCGACTCCCAGATGATTGTTGTCACCTGTCACCCCTTTTTCTTCCAAGCATCATTTTTTCTATGATGTGCTGATTGTGCCGACGCCATACAAGCTATTTGCCAAAGGCAGCTTTTGCTCTGCTGCCATGAGCATATTCTCCCTGAGTGCAAAGTGTTTAGTCAAGTCATTGTCAGAGTGCAAGTGGTGATTTGCAAAGGCTGCGTTTCTTAATGATGCTTTTCATGGGCAGAATGTCATGTCCTGATGGCTTGGCTTCAACTGATCCATTTAAGTTTTGGCCATACACTCCACTATAATTCATATAGTTCTTTATGGAGAGCACTGGCTGAACGCCAGACTTCAACACACTCTGGATGCTACTATTCTCAATTAATCTGTGTGTGGGTGTGTAAGAGATCGGAGCTATAAAGGTCATTATTTCTCAACCATCATCCAACCAGGCTGAACTTTGACGCAAAGACTCATCTTAATCCCTTGCTACCCTTTCATTTCCTCTGTTCAGCTGTGCTTCTCCTCTATTTCTCCATTACACCCTTTATTGCTCCCTAATGTGAACTGCTGGTACACCTTCTCTTTTTGGCGTCACTCCTCTCCTCCTCTCCCTCCTCCACCTTGTCCCATGAGTTCCCAGAGGTGACATGCAACGAATGAGGACACTCATTGTTACGCCAGCTAGAGCAAAGCCATGCATTTTTAATCTGCTTTGACTCACTACTCCCCCCCCCATCTCCTCTTTTTTTTTTCTTTCTCTGTTCTGTCACCCTCGGCGGAGAGTCGTTTCACCTGGTGTCTGTGTCTGTGTGTGTGTGGGTGTGGGTGTGGTTGTGTGAGAGCTCACAGCTTGTCAGGCAGGAGTAGAATGGGGAAAATGAAGGAGGTCTGCAGCCACTGACCTTCAGCCATTAGCAAAAAGCTGCTCTCGTTTGCGCTCATACAGACACACACGAACATTGTGCCCACTGTGGGTAAATGTATATTCGTGAAACTAATAGCACTATTACTGAAGTCCTTTGGTTGCCAGCTGACAACAGTCTCTTGTGTGAGTAGATCAATGGATTCATCAATAAGACACTTGGAAATTTATCATTGTTGATTGAGAAAATGAAAATCACATCCAGAAACTAAATGCATCCGCTGTGTCGATCTTACAGACACATTGACAAAAGGATTGGAGATGCCAGTTTAGTAGTTGCAATTTCATAATTAGCCCTGCAAGACATTTTTCTGTTTATAACTGAAGTGGTTTAATTCAAACATATCAAAATTGAGATTGTAGGAAAAAAAGGTTACACTTAAAACAACAAAACAACTCAAATACGCCTCAAAAGTTACTTTAAAGGTGAATCAAAAACTCTCTGACACACCCAATTTGAACAAAGGCAACAAGCTTCATGCAAAGGTAATATTTGTTATCGCAGTATTGGATTTAACCACAAAGTGTTTCCGTTATATTGTCCACCCCCCTGCATGACCTCATGTGTGCTCACACACACACACACACGAAACACAGGCTGTTTACATGAGTAGATACTATTTGATAAGCGATGTGGAGATAATACCTCGCTGTTTCATTCTGGGTTTATCAACTAACAAGCCTATTTTTTTGCCCCACCCATGCACTGGGCTGCTGATCGCTTAATGTTTAACCAGATTTATTATTGCAATAACATGCCTCTGTTTGCACCATGTTTATTTACATGGTTCCTCACATGTGTGTGGACACCGTAATGGAAGTCATTACTCTTTTGCCCTGTGTGCCATTCTAATAGGGCATTAGTATGCTCTTAGTGGCACCATTGGTATTGAACGCTCCCTCTCCTTCAGAACAGACTAACTGCTGCTGGGTCTTTCCTTCCTTCTCCCCCAGCTTTCCCCTCCTGATGTCAACTCTTTTCCTCACCGATCTCCTTGTGGCTCCCTCTGTCCCCGCCCCCGCCCCCGCCCCCGCCTTCCCTCCCTGCTGTTCTCTCTCCTCGTGCTTGAAGACGGTGAATTAGCTCCAGCCTTCAACAGGGATCTGTCTGTAATGAAGCCTTTGTGTTTGTACTCTGAGCCGGCACCGTTTCGAAATTGAATTGGATGTTCTCTCCCCGCTCAGTTCCTCTTACCTTCCAGCTCCCAACACGGCTCTGGCTTTCTCCATTATCTCCTGCATTCCTCGCCACAATGCTCGACATTGTGTGCCTCAATACGCGGCATGTTTTTTGAACGCATGCAAACGCTCCCAGGCGCGCGTCCAAGTCCCCGCACCTGGTTGCATAATATGATGCACATACATATACAGTAGCATTGCATACCACTTTGTGTAGTATGAATGCCTAAAGATGTATTCTTGGTCAGCCATACACATTCCCCTATTCATCCATTTGACATCCCCGTTTGCCATCTCCATGGCCCAATTTGCAGTAATGCTTTATTCTGGCAACCCGGAGCTCCCCATACACTTGTACTTGCATCCTCTCCATAGTACTTCGCTCCCTTCTTCCCTGTACTGCCACTGTCATTAGTGCTTATCCTTCAAGCTGGGTTATTGTGGCTGTTGTTGCTGTTCTCAATGTGTTACTGCCTGTTTCAAGTATTCCTGACCTTGCCCCATTCTTCACACGTGGCCACCCTGCCGTCTGGGAAGCCATCAACATAGATTTGCACTGACCAAATCCTGCCCATGAAGCAGGGGGCCTTTTTGCGTCCACTCGCCACGCTTAGGTTCTTACCAAGCCCTTTAGTCTCACTTGCTTCTTCTCCGTCTGCTCCCACCTCTCTCTCCCACTCCCATATTTCCTTCTGTACTCTCCTGGTAATGGTCGACAATGAAAAGGAGCGCTTGTTTCTGTGCACTGCCCCACTTGGCTCCTTGTCTTTTTTCTGCTATTGTTGTTGAGGCTTACCCATGGCTATTGGATGCTTAAGAAGGTAAATACAGTAGGAGGCCAGACAGGAACATGACAGAATACAGGGGGTGGAGGATTATTTAGGGAGAATGAAAAAGAAATGCATGAAATAGCAGGAGTGTGATGAATGATATATGATGGAATACTTTCACAGTCAAAGAAGGAAGAGCATCGACTAAGGGTCCTGTACTGCAGCAGAGGGTGCACTGAGGACTGCAACGCGGTCTGCTAATTAATCGTACACATCAAAACCAGATAACTCTTGACATGCAGACCCTATGCATGGGCCACAGGCTCAGAACTGTAGCCACTGCAGGCCAAAAGAGTGACAGCCACAGTCCCAATTTTAGTTTATTTTCATGATTTGAATCCTTTTTTATGTTTTTATGACATACAGCAACTTGACAAAAATCCATTGGCATTTCCTCTGGGCCAACATGTGACTTAATTATCCACCAAATGCCTCCCTCACTCTCTTTGACAGTGACACTCACTATGTAAGGATTAGGCTATAAAAGAAATAGGCAAACCTCATATTTCTACTCACTGTTTGAGTAATAAGCTAGAACAATAATAGTTGGGCTGCAAAAGTAGTCACATAGACTGCATTGGAAGTTAAAATCCACCAAACGGGATAAGAGGGAGTGATGAAGTCTGTTTTTTTAGAGCATGGAAGCATCAGCATTTTGATTTACTCTAGAACCTTTAACGATTGCTTGAAAAATAAAAAAATAAAAACATTTCACTTGTTTTTGCCTTGTCAAATTATATTATCTCTGTATCCTCCAGTACCAGAAATGACAGCAAAACGGTGCATATAACTTTTCCCTCTGAACCTAAGGTGGCTTCGCATTGGCACTTAGTTTTTTTGACCCTCACTATTAGTACTGTAGGTTCTCTGTGAGAGTGCTGGGCGGCCATTTAAATGCTTAGAGTTTACTGCTGCATTATACCCAGTTTAGAGCTGGTGGATGGGCACAGTGTGTACTGGCTGTAGTTCACACAGCCATATGGGCAGAGGTGATTACCTGAGCGGTGTTTGGCTTTAACTTTCACAGGTGTAAAAATATCACTGAGCGGAAAATGTTTTTACTATTTCTAATAATCTATTGCTATGTGCCGATCTGTAAGAATTGGTACGAATGTGCTTATAAAGATTTATAAGCCTTTATGGTTGGGACTTTGTTTCACTGGCTCGCTTTATTGTAGCCTGGTTATGTTAAAGAGATGCAGTTTGCTTAAACCTTGCTGAAGGGCAGAGATTTATCCAAAGCTGGTATGCCTCCTAATTCAGTTTTTTGTTACCCATTTATCAAGGCCAACATGCACACGCAATTTGTTGCATGAAATTGTTGGTTGCATATGTTGTTTCCTATATCAATATTTTATGTTGTATTTATTAATACATTTTCAGTTAGTGACCCAATTTCCCATGGGAATCACAAAGGTTTAATCTTATCTCATTGTTGCACACAGTACAAAATACATATGTATGTAAATGTATGGACAAAATACAGATAAACAGTACCATTATGAAAAAATATGCTACATTACAGATGTCAAAATTATTAATTTGTTAATTTTTCTTACCTTCTAGTATGGAAAAAATATTGACCCTCTTAGGTACATGATGATTACTATAGAAATGTTGATTATAATATTTTATGGAGTTTTTTTCATCTGTAATCGACTATGTTTTAGTACACCTTTTTGTATAAAAAAAATAGTAATAATATATAATTATACTGTAATTCATTCCCTGACCCAGATGGTGGTGAGCAGAAGGGAAGGATAAGGAGTGAATTGACATATCTGAATTTTTTATTTTTTAATGATTCGCATGATGTTCTTTCTATAGATTCTTGACAGATTATTTTGACAGCTGGCTGCAAAAAGGTTGGTGAAATTACATGCAGCAACAGTGAAATGGTGATAATAATGCCCAGCATGAGCTAATCTATAGCCGGACAGGAGGAGATTTGCAAGCAATTATTCAAAGGCATTATCCTCATTTTGTCTGTGACAGAGGGATAAAGTATGTGTTACTGTGTCTGTATAGGTGTCTGCTGCATGACCTCAGAGGTCATAGGTTCCTCTCTGAATCAGTAAGTAGTCAATGTGTGTATTATAGACTGTGGACTGGGTATTGTGAGCACAAGTAAAAGCTATAGTTATTGTAAAGCACACATTGGCTCTGTCTGTATACGGATTTGGCTTAAGAGGGTTGAAGTTCCCAAACGGACAAAGTATGATGTGTGGACTGGTACTTTGAGCGGTACCAGTTCACGTCCTGGCACTTCTGAGGTGTCTTTGAGCAAGGCACCGGGCACCGGACACACACACTGCTCCCAGGCGCTGATAATATATTAGCTGCCTAATACTAGGATGGGTTGAATGTAGAGTCTAAAATTCACTGTGTGCTGTGCAGTGTGTGTCCATTAAAAGAGGCTTCAACATCCTCTATATCCACATGCACAGGCATGCAGATAGCACTCGCAACTCACTCCATTGCACCAAAGAAGCCTCTCTCATGAGGCCAGGTAGTGAGCATATCGACTTCATCTCAAGATGTCAACTTCATCTCAAGACGTGATTATCAGCATCTTACATTACTAAACAAACACACCTGAGACAACGTCCGGCACACACCTCCTAGACTGACGGATTTTACAGTGCATTTCGTATTGATCAGCTGAACCACTGACTTTTAGCTTTTCCGCTTGGTTTCGGCAGTAAATCTTGAGGCACTGAGTGGTTTCAATTGGCCTCATAGGCAGCTGGTGTAATATTATTTTATTCCAGGGGTCATAATTTATCCTGTCTATAATATCCCCACTGAGGCTGTTGGGAGGAGGAAGCAGTTTGTCTTGTGAGTTCAGGGTGGATGCTCAAAGAACTCTTCTTGCCTTTTGCTTTTTCAGTAAGAGAGTGAGCATTAGCAGTACTTACATAATCTGATCCTTTATTCTCAACTGCAGTGTCCCCCCCCCCCCCACCCCAGCCTGTGTCTCCTCTCCTTTCTCTTTAGCCTAACCTACTTCTGCCCAGGGGCTTGCAAATATGTTCTGTCCCATTTTCACAGCTCCGTGTGTGTGTGTGTGTGTGTGTGTGCGCACGCAAAGCTGTGTGTCACCTCATATCTTTTCACACCAAATTCTTGCCACTTCTTTGTTCTGAGTCACAAAGTGGCACCGCATGCCTGTGCATGTTCCAGCTCCCTCAGATTCAGAGCTGAACTAAAGGAGACCTGAATCAATGTTTTCAGAGCAGCGTCAGTTCCATTTTTCATCAGTTATTCTTAGTTACTTCCTTCTTTCCTACTCAAAAGACGAAAGAGAGCTGGAGAGACAGACTTGATACTGTGGACTACATGCGAGAGGAGCTGGATGAGCGGTCTTTTGTAAGACACTGCTTTCAACCATATTGCCCACATCAATATGCCACCATAGGAAGCGCACTGAGTGAATTGAGAGGCCAATAATGAGCTCAGTGAGTCTACAAGGTCTGTGAAATTAAACGCATTGCTCACCTGCTGCAGATATCGTAGGGCCTTGACTCTTAATAGTCATATCCGCGCCCTAACATCAATGGAAATCACTAAGGTGGAACGTTGAGTAGAATATCCAGACCCCAGTTTATTGCTTCTGTCGGTCCCCAGGTCTCCAGTGTGCTTATGTTTCTTTTGATTTCTTTGAAATGGTTGCAACAATACGACCCTCCATCAGCCTTAGCTGAGATATTGAAATGTCAATACCATTTACAAATCTGCAGTTGCTGGTATATTGTCTCTAAGTTTAAGAGTTTACAAGCTCTGAGGTCTAAAAGCCAATAAACATTAAAGAGGTTGGTAATAATTGCAGGTTTCCTTCTAATACGATTTGTCGCTAATGGTATTTCTATGATAGCTGCGGACAGCTGATAGAATCTTAACCAACAAAATTGATTAAACTTTCCAACTTCATTATTTCCTCCTTGACACCTCCTTGTCTGAATTAAAATAATTCATATTCTAACACTGCTGAGTACAAATTTATCTGCATTCTCTGTATGAAAGGACATTTTTAAACATAACTTCCATTATAGTGATGAGTGTTAAAGACACAATCACAAGGCCTATGTAGTCTCTGTGTTCTAATTGTGGTTACGTTATAGGCTTTTCCCACAGCTTTCAGCCTTCCATCTGCTGTATTCACCAGTCCCTTTCACTCGAAAAAAAAAAAAAAAGAAAACGTCCTTTAGACAGGTACATAGGGAGCTTATGGGTAAATGGAAGTTCAGGGAGGTTGGCTTCTTAAAATGTAGGGCAGCCTCCCTAATAAGGTGCAAATATCAGGCCCCTAGCATGAACGAAGCAAATTGCTTTTTGACAGTATATTTAAGATGGTAATCGACTGTCATTTACCACAGCCAATTCGCTCAGAATTGCTACGTGTGCTTCAGTGGCCCTCCCTTTCCTGCTCTATCTTACTTCCTTTTCTTTCTATCTGTTGTCCCTCTCATTTTTCATTTCTGATTCTTCCATAATTCATTGGGGGTAAGAAGGCAAAGCAATCCACCTCCTAGCCTCACATACACACAGGGACAAACACAGTCATGCGAATATTAGATGAAATTGAGTATTCAGGAATTCAGTACTTGCTCTAAGCTTAAGGAGAATTTTACATTACAGAGTGTTGGCTTCTGTACGTCAGTTTTACAGACATAAAAAATGGGAAGGTACAATGTGTTCTCACTCCCAACTCTTCAAATATGGCAGCCTGGTCAGTGTGTCAAACTATGACGCTCCACGTAGCCCTCTAGCCTCAGTTTTGGACGTGCAGGGCTGCCTCTAGGTGTGTAACATTGACTATGTTTTGAAGTCTAAGGAAGAACCGAGCGTCTGTTTGTGATGAGTTAAGAGTGAGAAACTGTTGGAAGCAGGGTTCCCGCGGATCCTTAAAGTCTTATAAGGCGTTAAATTCATTAATCTAAAAATAAGGCCTTAATTGGTATTAAAATGTATTAAATTAATCTTTCAAAAGTCTTAAAAATGCTAAGAATTGGATAGTAGGATTTTATGAATCGTTTTAATCTGACGTTGCATTCTAAAATCTCAAAAATAATGGGGAACAATGGTTACCAATTTCCTCTCGCAACAACGTCACAGAAATCCGGATAGCGGAACCAACAATACTCCATCTTTTTCCCCCGCCTGGGTTGCTATTGTAAAATTGGTCCTAGTGGCATTAGAACAGCCTTCTAATGTGCCTTAAACTATAGGAACCCTGTGGAAGACACAATTAAAAACCACACTACATTTGTGTTGCTGTATGCAAAACCATATACTGTATGTATGTATACGTGTGTCCAGAAATATTCAATTTGAAGACTGCATATATATATATATATATATATATATATAAATAATATATATAATTGTGAGTGTGTGAGAGAAATGGAGCTATAATTTGCCTTCTTTTAACTTGAATCCCTCGTCTCATTGCATCCCATTCTAATTGCTGGTGGGCTCATGAAAAACCCCAGTAATGCCTGTCTTCAAGGCGCTCGCTGTACTCGCTGCCCTCTTATAGGTTGGCTCGGGCTGCTGAAATGCTTCTTGTCATTGGCCACTCAGGAACCAGAAATAGTCTTTAATTGCGCCTGCCATTTCCACACTTAACATGCAGGAACGATTGGACGGCTGCCACCATAAACAACTGCTAATGGCCCCTTTTTTTGTCACTGGAATTTTTCTAGTGGCGATCCCGAGTTGTAGCATAATGGTTGCTGT
Source organism: Bovichtus variegatus (assembly GCA_943593645.1). Taxonomy (NCBI): domain Eukaryota; kingdom Metazoa; phylum Chordata; class Actinopteri; order Perciformes; family Bovichtidae; genus Bovichtus; species Bovichtus variegatus. The sequence continues at coordinate 3,451,241 of CALSCE010010667.1, read as the reverse complement.
GAAATGAAAACACAATTTTCTCCTCCTGTATGCACAGGCAAGATCCATACTGCTCTAAGAAATCCTTGAGAAATGAGCTTGACACATTTAGATGCACATTAAAGCTGCAAAGATTAATCAATTACTTTTCAACTTTAAATGAATTGTTTATTAAATAATTTTGATAAACGATTAATCCGTTTGAGTAATTTATCAAGAAATAATTGTTAATATTCTCTGAGTCCAGCTCCTTTAAATGTCAATATTTTCTGGTTTCTTTACTCTTTTCATTACAGTAGGTATGAAAGATGATGATACACTAAATATTTTTGAGTTGTGGATAAGACATATGAGGACGTCATCTTTGGGAAACACTGACCAACATTTTCAGATTTTTTAAATTTTTTTTTTTAGACCAAACAAATAATCGATCAATCGAGAAAACAATTGACAATGAAAATAATCCTTAGTTGTAGCCTTAATGCCCATAACATGTGCCCAAAAAGAAGGTGTGTAAGTACACTGCGACATAATATGGAGCCCAGCAAGGAGACGGAACCATAACTGGCAGAAGTCCGACTGATGTGGAAATTAGTCCTTAAGGCATTTCATTTCAGAATTCGTATTAATACCCAGCGTTTTAAAAGCTTCAAAGGCACACAGTTGGATGCTTTTTCACATCGGTGTTACTCCCCTAGTTTATCAACAGATGTTAGTTTTTTTTTTATTATGTGATCCTGAATATTTAACTTATTCAGCACAAATGATCTTTACAAATGAGCAAATTTTAAGATCGCCTATTTTCCTTTTAATAAATAAATCAGCACTTTTGTTTCCCCTTTGCAGTGCAATACATTTCCTCCTTAGATTAAGGTTTGACATTTCACAGAGTTTTTGGGCCATTATGAGACCCAGCATACAACAAGTGACTGCTGCTGAATGCGTGGCCTTTTTCCACCCTCTAGCTGACAATGGCTATAGAAAATCCCCAGGAGCTATATTGACAGCAGTATTTTCTTCCAAAAATAGACACAATACCTTTTGTCACCTGCACACTATCAGTTCCTCACCCCCCCACACTGAGGCGCCGGCAGGTCTTTGTTTCTTACCAAGATGGTTTTACCTCGTCTGATGGGGAGAAGATGAAGGAGGGAGGGAAGCAAACGGTGTGTAAATGTGGTTGCAAGATAGTTAGCAAGCACTGCCTGGCAACATGACTGTGGAGCTAGTTCTCCTTTTATTCCTGTCTGTCCTCTTCTCGTTTTCTCAAGCCTTACTTTCTTCTTTCTTTTGCTTTCCAACCCTCTGTCTTTCCCACGTCCAGTCTCACTTTATCACTCCCTCCTGCCCCCTCTCTTCGTCTCTGTCTTTCTCTGAGATAAGGCCAGTAGAGCTGCAGGCTGCTGGGCTGGTTAATTGGAACGGGAGAGTCTCGAGGCCTGGCCAGTGAGCGCTGTGCTTCCTACCAAAACATCTTCAGGCACCAAGGCAGCCACACACATGCTGCTGGGTATACACTACGCACACGCACACGCACTCGCACTCGCACACGCACTCGCACACACACACTCACACTTAATCGCCCACAAGCCCCCAGCAAACATTTTACATTTCACGCATGCAAAGCAACTTATAACGGTTGAACAGGTAGTGGTTCAGTATCTCATTCAAAGAAAGAGGAGGAAAACCGCACTTTCAGATATCTAAACTTTTTTTACTGTAAACATACTGTAGCTGCCCAGAGCTGCCTCTGATTGCACTTGCACGTGCATCACCTTTGGAACTGATTGGTGCTCCTGTATGTAAACATATACCAAACACACAGACACAATAATTAACCCCTCCAGGTATTGAAAGTAAAACCATTTTTCCCCTCTATACTCCAGTGGAACACACTGATATTCATCTGGGCCCACCACCATCACCACCACACAACATTGATAACATGACAGAGCTTAACCCGGGGCGCAAACAAAACCCCAATTCATTCTGCTTTGGTATGCACTTAAGTCAGATTTGTTTGGATTAAAACGGCGGCTGCATCTGTAGTCCACAAACTCTTGCACTTCCCGAAATGTTGGAAGTAGGTGGAACCAAAGTGGGATGGTGATGGATGGCTGTATAATCTGAAAGAGGGAGATAAAGAGTGAGGGAGTGTGGGGCGGGGGAGGGGTGATGGGAAATGAGAGGCATTATGAAGAGGATAGTGTCAAACGGGGAGGAAAAAGGAGGACGGAAGGACAAGCAAGAACATATTTAGAGCTTGGATGAGCAGGCAGCCATACTCTGATGTTACAGTATGTGTGCAAAAGCTCACTGTCAGTCTTTCTCTTCCTCTGTTTCACAACATGATGAACATAACACTGCAGTTTGATGAAGCTGGCTGATGGGACACAGATTTATTGGCCGTTGTGTGGAGGATGATGTGCGTGTGAGTGCATGTGTAGCTGCGTGACTGCGTCTCAAGTAGTATCGCAGGCGAAGTGTCACTGACATCATGTTTTTTCTGGGTTTTTTCTTCACATATTTCCCTCATGCTCAGTCCCCCCCACCCCCATTTCTCTAGCACTTTGTTGGCTTGATCATGGATATAAAAATATCTTTGAATGACATGACTTGGTAACACTGAAAGGTCTGCTTCTTTTGACTCTGGTGTCACTGGCCTACATGATGCAGCATGTGTTGCTGCGTGTGCCTTCATGTGTCCTTTTCTGTCCCTTTTATGTGTCTTGTTGTATTTTGTGTGAGGCTGTCTGTCAGCAGTGCCATCCACAGAGGCAAGTCCACTGTGTGTTGCGTCTGTAATTGATCTTGGACTAGCCAGACAAGTTGAAAAAAAAACTCTTCCACTCAGTATCCTCTTAAAAAGCTTTCATTATTTCCAGCCAGTGGTTATTGATGGACATGATAAAGGTCACATTTGGGTGACCTATTACTGCAGAACCAAGTAGAGTCTAAAGTAAGCTGCAGAATATACAGTATGTTAAGTGTGGTTATCTTTCACTAACTCACCCTTTATGACTGCGGTCTCTTTTCGTCCTCACAACATTTCAGCATGCGGAACAAATTCCCAAATATATTCCCTATGATTTCCCCTGTGAAGGTGTCACGGCAAAATGAGCAACAAGGAGTCCCGCTAAAGTCATTATTATTCGTACAGGCTAAAGCCCTTGATCCGTTTCATCACCATCTCCTCATCAGAGCTAAATGCAGTTAGCACTAACAGCCAGAGCTAGTCACTAGCGGCTTAGCGCTGACGAGGCTGATCAAAGACTGTAGTCTGATGTAGAATAAAGGCCCGCTCACCTCTGTGTTATCACACACGCTCCAGGACTGTCGTGGAGGTCGGCTTTCACAATACTGATTAGTTCTTTTTTTTCTTCTTTTTTTTTGGTCCGCTTTAAGGTACTCAGTCTTCTTCATTTATTCTTTGTGAAAAAAGAACACCTAAATTCTATTTAGTCTTTGTAATTCCTCCTTTGCTCAATCCCTGAGTAATAAATATGTCTCCTCATCCTAGAGCCACATTCTAGTGATGTCAGACATTCAGAAATTTTTACTTGCTAGTTGGGAATGAACATCAAGAATGAAATAACTACACAGTATTTTAACCCAGAAATCTGACATCACATCAACCTGGAAGCACAGACTGTAAACAACAACATTCCTGATACATGAAATATGTAAAACTTTTACACTTCATCACATAATTACCTGTCAGTAAAAAGCCTGTACATTACATTCATTTGAAAAAGCACTTAGGTCTCGTCCCTTTTTTTCTTATGAAATGTCTCCGATGCCACACAGTACATTTATTTGTTTAAATACTCGTAGGGAGAACGGTTGGCCACTGTCATTATCGTCTCTTATCATTTTTTTTATCTTCTCATGTTTTTCCTTTCTACTCAGTCTCCAAACACTTCTTGTTTGAAATCCTTGTTCTATATCTTGACCAGGAATATTAAAATTGGCTCAGCGTGCCTCTCTGGTTAATTAGAGCGCAGCAGCGGCGGCAGCAGCCTCATGCTGACGGATGGTACACTGCTGAGCTTCTCACAGGCCAGGATTAATGGCTCCTGCCTGACTCTGTGTGTGTGTGTGTGTGTGTGTGTGTGTGTGTGTGTGTGTGTGTGT
>CALSCE010010667.1:3351926-3444972 GCA_943593645.1 Bovichtus variegatus | reverse complement strand
TAGATAGATAGATAGATAGATAGATAGATAGATAGATAGATAGATAGTAGATATGTGTGTGTATGTAGCGTGCAAACGAGAGAAGAACGTGTGCAAACATGCAGCTTGGGCTCTGTCACTCAGAGACCAAAATAAACCAGCCCCGGTTTTTTCACTCCTAGAGGCATGTTGCGCCTGCCGCATATTAAAGGACAAGACATTTTGTCTGACAGCGTCTCACATTTAACAACAGTCCGACATACAGTAAGTCATGTGTTCTTAGTTCTAGAAGAGTACACATAAGATTATGTGAAGAGTAGGAATTACGAGGCATAACACATGGTTCTACAGACCTCCTTTTGCTGTCTGAAACTCAAAAATGAAGTAAGGAAGCCATACACTGGACACATGAGTATATCACATCTGAAATTTACTAAGGTAGCTGGATGTAAAATGGCAAAACATTCAGTCATCTACCTGCCAGTGTCTTCTCATCTTTTTGCACTCTGTTTTGTACTAGTTGAAATGCATTGCCACAGATAGCCGTATGTTTTGGTGTTTTTTTGTATTTTTAGAATGATGCACCAAACTTTTTTGCTGTCTGTTACCTAAGCAAATTGTCCTCCAACCTAAAAAACTTAAATGCCAAGCATGACATGCACTGAGCTTCCCATGTTGAAAATACAACCTCACGAGTTCCATCTAAAGGTAGCATCCATTTCTTTTGGTTACCAATATGAACGTCCCCCAGAGAAAAATAGCGCTAATGTTATTTGTCTCCTGTTTCTTATAGCTGTCTGTCCCCTCTGTCCTCCCTAAACTTTCTCCATCGATGTTGAGCTCGCCTGTCAGATCATGATTATACAGTCTCTGTCTCTCTGTTTGTGTGTGTATTTCTCCCACTTTTCCGCCCTCCCCTGCTTATATGCTAGCGTCATCGCTGTTGTCACTTTGAAGCCAGGCAGGATAGCACAAGGGAGCATGAGCAAGGGTGAGCTGAGCTTTAATTGTGGACTGTTTGTGATGGAAATTAGATATCACTCAAGAAATAATGGCTAGGGATTAGGCCAAAGACCCAGGGTCAAGACTGGCTATTCAGACAGCTATTGACTCTGCAGCACTCGTGTGTGTGTGTGTGTGTGTGTGTGTGTGTGTGTGTGTCACAGTGGAAGGGTGTGATTTATTAACTATGTTCTATTGTTGATTGATCAAAAAGTGCGTATGGATGACAGGTATCTTCACTGCATATGAAACCCTTTATGTTAAGGTTCAGTACATTGCTTGACATATCTATCGGCATGACTGAGAGGGAGCAGATTAAATAAGACATTTATATTGCTCAGACCTCTCTGGGAAGTATGGCGCCATGCAAAACTCAGAAAGCTTATTTACCGCTTGGCTGTAGACAAACTTTTTTTTTAAGTGTTGGCTTTCAACTGAATAGACCGAAGGGATTTGTATATAAAATACATGGTGTCTGAAACTGCAGGCAAATGCAAACTCCAGGCAAAGAAGATGGGAGATAAAACAAATTAAATGGCATGTAAAAACGAATTGCTGATTTACTTAACTTGTATTAACTTGGATGAATGCACTGTAATACGTTTTATATGTAATTTACATTTATTTGGTTTTTTTTGTGTTTCTTCCAGATCCCCACCTGCCACACTGATGATGGGACCCATTCCTGCATAAAGCTTTGTAGTCCTTACATTTCAGGAGAAGAATGTGCTTACGATGAAACCATGAACGCATCGTATGCTCTAGCAGACACCAGCAGACTCTGATACCGGTCTCCTCCACGGCTCCCTCACTCTTTTGCTCATTTTCTTCTACTTGCACTCCCCTTAAAGAAAGATCACAATCGGATAACTCTCCCCTGAAGCTTTTGGCGGCAGCTCAGATTTCCTGAAAACTGCACTAAGATCTGGATTCTAGAGACTAAGATTCTATTTTCGGTCCAGGACAGACCAAGAGGCTTTTGAAGAAATTGCTGTGTTGAAATTATCATATTCCCCCCTCTTTTACTTTTCCGCTATTCCTCATTCCTTTCCTCCAAGTCCCAGAGGCACCAACTGATGGAGAGACGAAGGAGAGAGTCAGGATAAGGACAAGAATTAGAGCATCAGAGAGAAAAGGAACAAACTGCTGATTCGTCAAGAAAATTAGAGTAGGGCCCCTATGAGGATTACTTTACCCAGTGAGCTTGATATCCCAGTTCAGTGATATATAATACTTTTTGATTACATTTGAAATCTGTTAGCCACAGCAAAGCCAGGCCTTACCTCTGGGGTGCATTAGACCTATAAGGCATCAAGTAGTGAAAGGGAAATTGGGAACTTTGAGCATGAAAAGGGGGTTAAGATTCCTGTGTTGGCCCCTGTGGCCTCTGGCCCTCTTCAGCCTGCTTACCACAGTGAAGATGCTGGAATTCGGTGGGGCCCCTGGTCAGTGGGCACGCTACGGACGCTGGGAAGCTGGATCAGTGGGCGAGCTGAGCTTCAGTCTCAAGACCAACATCAGCAAAGCCTTAGTACTCTACCTGGATGATGGCGGCAACTGTGACTTCTTGGAGCTTCTGATTGCTGGCGGGCGCCTCCAGCTGCGCTTTGCCATTCACTGTGCCGAGCCGGCCACGTTGCACATGGAGACGCGGGTGAATGATGACCGCTGGCACATGGTCTTGCTCACCCGCAACTTCCGCGAGACCCTCCTGATGGTCGATGGTGAGACAAAAGTGGCTGAGGTCAAGTCCAAGAGAAAGGAGATGGCAGTGGTCAGTGACCTGTTTGTGGGCGGCATCCCGCCTGACGTGCGCCTCTCTGCGCTGACGTCTAGCACAGTGAAGTACGAGCCACCCTTCCAGGGCTTGATCTCCAATCTAAAGGTGGGGGAGATGCCTCCTACTTTGTTAAATAGCCAGGGCATTCAGAGCGACCTGGAGTACCTCTGCACCAAACAGAACCCGTGCTTCAATGGAGGGTTTTGCTCTATTCAGTATGGAGAAGTTCACTGTGACTGCACCCACACCCGCTTCAAGGGGAAGTACTGCAAGGAAGGTAAGCAACCATCATACTATACCTGCTCTATCCTGGTTATGTTGCATTGTTCCTGTGCAGTACTCTTGGCATGGTAAAGCTATAAATCTCTTGTAAGTAAAGATATCCTCTGTTTGCTTCGTTCCTCAAAATCTTTAGTGTCACGAGGTGTTGGAGAGATAGCCCTTACCTTTGGGGTTTTGGGCGTCACTTTGTAGCAATTCAGTTTTAAAAAGGGAGAGTGGTATGATGTTCTGCATAGTATTGCAAGTTGTGCAGTTCTGATGTGTATAAATTATACTAAAATAGTCTCTTCTTGACCTTTTCCAAGTCTCCCGCAGTAAAGTCACAAGTGGCTCGTTTCTTTGGTGTGAGTCTGTAGGATCTCTGTGGTTTAGTAGAGTTTAATAGTTGAAGTATAGACTCAGTGAGGGCTTAGAGAATGGACGGTGAGGTGCTTTCTGAAAAAGCAGACATATTGCAATTTCAGTGTTCTATTGACAAAAATTATTTTTAACAAGTTTCATTGTTTTGAAAGACTAAAAAATACATTTTTTAAAACATTTGTTGGGATTATTTGGCTCATACAAGAGATTTAGACATTGCACTTTGAATGTGGCTGAGATTATTATTTTTTTTAAACAATACTTAACATCAAAGGTGCTGAATATCTAAACAGAATATTTCAAATGCAAAATCACACATTATAGGTCTGCTTTTTAACCGGCTTTATTGCCTGCTGTTTTCCTGTCTGTATTCCTTCCTTTCTTTATTCTCTCTCTGTCTTCTTTATTTCCAAGCCTATTGTCTTGGGCTTGCACCCTGCTCTTGCCTTCATTTGCTCTTGGGATGTGCTCCTGTGCTGTCAGCTCATGTCAAACTCTGTTCTGTTTTACACCTCTGGCTCCTTCCTTTACCGACACATCCCATTTCCATATCTATGGTCTTTCCCTCTGCTTTACGTTTATCCATCTCTTCGTCCCGCAGCATTTCCTTCACCCGCCTCCTACCTTCTCTCCTTAAGACTATCTGGGCTTTCCATCTCTCTCCCCTACTCCATCTCTCCCGAGTTCACTCCCTTACTCCACTTATCTCTCTTTCACCTTTACCCGCTGTCAGCACTTCCTGCTCCCGCCTCTCCTCCCCCTGCACTTATCTCCCTCCTCTCTTTCTTTCCAACTGTCTGCATCTCCTCACCTTGTTTGTGAATTCTCTAATTCTCTCTGCAGCCATCAGAAATAGCTGGCTTTGTGTTGATCATTTGTAATGGGGGGGGCCATCATATGTACTATTAATATTGCATCGCATAATCCATAATAATCAATAGACACAGTAGCTCCTACCTGGTCCTGTAGGATAAATGACTTGTACTTACTGTGTCTTCAAAAGGTAGATAACTACTTTGCCAGCAGTTATGTGCCAATTGTTTTGAAGTCTTGCATTTTTGTGGCATCCAGAGATAAGCTTTTACAGAGCTGAAAAGAAATCAACCCAAACAAAATATTTTGTTAATTTATTTTTTTTTTTTGAGTATTGCTTTTGATAGATCTGAAGTAATAATCATAAAATCAGCATGTAGCCAAGACTTTGATTAAAGCATTTAAGTTGTTTTGATGTAAAAAGTCTAGAACAGTCTTTAGCTGCACGAGAAGCTGAATTGTCTTGTTTTTTTTGCTCTCAGAAGAAGCCAAACAAAAGCCGAATCCTTAATTTCTTGTAAATGAGTTAGAGACCCTATAGTACAGCAAATGATGTCACTGCTGGACAGCCATGTAGTTCTGTCCATCCATCCCTCCCTTTTAGCTGTCTCTCTTTCATTTTTCTCAGTTGCTTTTAACTCTTCAAGCCTTTTCTCCCTCTCTCTATGAGCTCTGTGTCAGATTGCTGTGTGGTTGCTGGAAGCAGATACTGCTGCCTGGCTCTTGGCTAAATTGAGAGCAGAATACCAATGCAGTGCTACAGTGACTGCAGGAAACATTTGTCCTTTTGAAATGGAAAGAGAGAGAGAGCTGGTAAGATAGAGGGAGAGAATGGAGATAGAGGTGAGGAGCAGACAAACGGAACAAGAGGAAATCATGGAGAGAACAATGGCCGATCAACAGTGAGAAATGGAGAGGAGAGCAAGAATGAGAAAAGCATGAAGATATTAATTTGCTTTGTGTTCTTTTATTTTCAGAGATGTTCTTTGGATTGAGGGCCGTTAATTGGGTCATTATGGCTGACTTCCAGCGCAGTGGTGTATTTATTCCTTTTATCTAACACATTGGTGGGAATGTAAAGGTCTCTCTCTCTCTCTCTCTCTCTCTCTCTCTCTCTCTCTCTCTCTCTCTCTCTCTCTCTCTCTCTCTCTCTCTCTCTCTCTCTCTCTCTCTCTCTCTCTCTCTCTCTCTCTCTCTCTCTCTCTCTCTCTCTTTCTTCGTTGGTTTTAAAAACCCTTTAGATGTCTGTACTAACAAATCCATGTCTCGCTGTGTTAGCTCTGTGGTGAAGGAGCCATGTCAAATAAAAGGTTATTTTTAAAGGCCTGCCGCCTGCTCACTTCAGGGAGAAAGAACGCATCATTTCATGGGAACATTTTTTAAGATGAGATGTGGCCCTTGCAATATATTCATGTGTCTTGTTATTCAATTAAAATACTCAAGTTGGGTCGTGAAAATTTCTAACCTCATAATTTCTAAATTGCATCCTATAGCATACCCCTACGTCTATAAAATAAAATCAACAATGTACATTTCAACAGAATTTTCAATAGTTTTGACATACAGATTGAACTTGTATGGCACTTATAGCTATCTTAATGAGTCTTAGCACAAAAAACCTATTAGGCCTACATTTCAAATAAAAGAAAACGAGACTTATTAACGAGAGATTTATTATAATTTATTTCTTTTATGTTTATTTCTACTTCCCCAGTGAGAGTAATGGGTCTGTCAGTAGTATGAATCTTGGCTTGAATGGATTTAGTGCTTTTCTTATGCACATGTGTAGGTGCTCATTGGTCATTCTGAATCAGTACTTGCATGGTAAACAATTCGTTTGATTGGCTCAAATGAGTGACGCTGTGACGTTTTTAACTCTATTAGCTGCCCCACAGTCTATCGCTGCAGCCGTTGGAACAAAAGCAATCTGTGAAGATTATTATTTATTCTCATTAATATATCAGAAATGTGTCATGAGTCTGGATAGAACTGTCACTCGGTCCGGATCAGTAAAAATACGCTTCAATTCCTAGACTACAAAAACTACCAACAACCAGCAATAAGCAGTGCAAATGTCTCAGCAATGAAACTCATACAAAAGTGAAATTTTAAAGGGTAGGGAAAAAAACACATTTTCCTTCTTACTGCCAGTCTTATCTACCTATGCAGATAGTCTTGGATTTATGGACTTAAGTTTTGAGATATTGGTCTGTGAGATTTCTGCTTCCACCCCAATACACTGGAGGTAGGGGTGGGTGATTTGATATCTGCCTACCATTTGATAGTCTGTCAAAACGCAGTAACTATCGCTTTTAATATTTCTGCTTGAATGAGGCCTTTAGTGGGCAAAAGGGGATTTTAGTTTGATTGTTGCATCCATGTATGGACATTTCTTGAGAAGTGTTCAGTTATGTGGCAAATTAAGTTTGTCTTTTGACCTTTGAAATGTAATTTATTGTTATCATTATTATTATTAATAATTAATAATGAATAACTATGGAGCAAGTACTAGGTAAATTAGTCCTAGGTCAAAAGTACATCGAATGATCTTCCCAAGCAGAGATATGTCATTGATGTAGCAATAATAGTTAAGTAATTTAGGGACGAAGTAATAATAAATTGATACTTTGTTGCAATATTTGTCTGAAATTGATCCATCAATTTAAATATGAACGTGATTCCAGTATGGCTGCCACTCAGAGAAGCAGCTCATTAGAAGAGAAACCAGTAATGTGAAAAGCCTCCAACAGCTTGTTTACTTGTGGGTGGAAAAGAAGCACTGAGATGTGAATCACCATAACAATAGCTAATGGGCTTTTACAGATAAAACAAACAAACCAAAAAAAAAAAATAACTGATTAATTTTTTTTCATGGACAACAGATAATTATACAAAATTGCAGGACAAGTGAAAGGTACATATCCTTCAGAGACACAAAAATTAAAGGGCTTTTAACAAAGAAAAGAGGTTGATATTTAAAATAATTTGAAAATAGTCTGTGTAATATTCTGTTGTGGAGTTAAGATGTTAAGATACGTTTCTGGTTTAAAGCTAACATTTTGTCATGATATTCAGCGTTATTTCAATGACAAATCAAGGACAAAAATGGACTGTTGAACCAGTGTAATCTATCACCAATAGCCGAAATTGTCTGAAAAGGTAAATCATCCCTCAAATCCAAAAAAAAAAGCAAACATTTTAAAACCACTGTGCATTGATCAGTTATATTAAAAATGGTAAAGTAAAGAAACATTCATTAAACGTTTATTAATTTTTCAGAGATGAATGACAATGATGTTGGCTATGCTGTATCACAATGAAAGTTTGAATAATTAACTGAAAAATAATAATACTTTTCAGTTGTTGATGACAACAAATATAACGCGTCAAGTACAACATAAACATTGGACCAGACGGGGAAGGAGAGTGTAGCGATCAGAGAAATAGTTGGCTTGAGCAGAGATGGAAAGCCAAAGAGCCAAACTTTAACCATGTGATCTTAATCACATTGTGTTGCATAATTCTTCTCAAAAAATGAATATTCAACATCCACACTTTGACAGCCTGTAACGCAGTTTGGACAAATCAATGAAATGGAATGTATTAGCAACAAAGGTGTCATTTGTTAATATGCGTTGTCTTCCAGACTTTGGAGATCCTTTTGTAATGGTGGATGTCAGCCCAAAGTGGAATCAGTAAAATCTGAACATTTAATATGACAGCTGAGGATTTGTAATTCAAGGAGGTTGTGCCATCTCATCTCCCTCAAGCACAGTTTTTTATCCAACTGCTCTCTCTGTGGAGTCTGTATCTCCTGTTGCTTTCATTTGAATACTAGTGATTTTACTCAGTTGTTAGCACCCTCCATCCATATCTGGCACTGACAGGTTTCAGTATTTTTTTCTTTTGGCTCATTTACGTTAATATTGTTCAGGTGAAGTGCAAGTTTTTTCAGAAAGGTTGAAGGTGAACATCACACAGTCGGCCTGAAGATTTTTCAAACTGACCTGACAAAATTCAGATTTTACCTCACAAATATTGCAAACATAGAGTGTTACCTAAAAAAAATAATTGCATGAGCTAAATGTTTGTATGTATTGTAATGTATATGTACCTTCCCTGCTACAATCATAGATTCTGTTCCCATTGGCTTGCGTTTTGAAGTAGTTATAGGGAGCCCTTTTTCCATTAAGGATTGTAATTAAAGCCACTATATGCCTCTGTGGGCCATTGTTTTTATAATTGATGCTTGACCCTGGCTTTGTTCTCTATTGACCCCTAAACGGCAATGCGGGGCAATGCCGTTATGAGCTCTCGAGTCAGGGTAATTAGAGGTTAAATTAATTTGTGAAAATGACTGCTGTGATATTAATATATTAAATTACTCATTAAACTATGAATAGGCTTTCAGGTTGCCATGCGGCTAAATTTGCACCTGACTTTAAAGTAATTTTTCCATGTTTTTTTTTTTTTTTTTTTAACCATTTAATTGCCATATACAGCTTACTTGACAGACTTGAGCTGTTTTGAAATAGTAAATGCACAGTAGCCAGTTACCCTATTAGAATGAAATGAAAACAACAAATCCATCTGGCCAAAGAAACATTTGATAAATATTTTCCATATGAGACACTTTTTTTAAAGGGAAAACTGGACTCAATTAGACTAAAATTAACATATATTGACCTTATCGATCTCTGTGGCCATTTCACTGTATCAATTTTGCAAATTAATTCAGTCACTTTAATTACTTTCATATTGATTTTAGAAGGTCAGTTGCTGACACTTGCCTGTGTGATTTGGATTTATCTAGTTAACAAGTAACATAACTTCAGGCTGAAAAGTCAATGTCTTGCTAGCCTCTGCTTAAAAGTTTTAAGCCCGTTTCCCCTCTGACCACACCCATCTTCAGCAATGGGTGTGGTTTCTCTGTTCTACCTATAACCACACCCAATAGTGATGCTCCTGGGTCCTGAAGTACAACTGTACATCACTGCTGCAAGGTGACAAGTCAAACCAATGGAAGACAAAAAAACACATTTTCAGGGGTCTGAAGTTATTCTTTAAAATCATACTTCTCATTAGAGTATAAAAGCATGTCTTCACATGAGACGTTTCAGCCATGTTTTTTACTCATCTGTCTCATGTGCCTCGGTTCTATTTTTATTAAGTATCTGTCTATCCATGCTGCATTAACCGCTTGCGTTTCACCCGTGCTCTACACACCTGCGTCCTGAGGCTAATTTTTATGTTAACGTGGCCTACACACAGTACTGTGCCTGAACACATCCTGTCTTGACACTGACAGAGGACTGAAGCTACTGCTGTTGCTCTGCTGCTTTTACTGCGAAGCCTGTGTAGACATTGTGTAATAACCAAGAGTTTGGTGTAATGGGCATAATAATACTGATTACAATAGCAATATCAGTAATGTCTATAATTTCTCTATAATGTTCTTTACATTGGGAAGTTTGTTGTGTTAATTAGATTCATGAATATTCAGGTGTTAAACTTAACATTCATTCAACGCTATATTATATTGATTACACTTTAGGGAGATAATCAGCAGTCGGCTTTGGTTTACATTTGAAAAGTAATCTTCCATAGCCTAATCAAAGTGTGAATTTAGTTCTCTCTTTTAGCGTGTGACAGGAAATGATATCTGGCAGTGTCACAGAAAATTGGATGTTATCTGTCCACATTTGCTGCCTGTTCTCTGGCAGTGGAATAAACACTAAATCTCCATTTATGAGGAAAAAAAGGTTGATGCAGCAGCCCTTTTCCACTTGGCAGCGGCATATAGAGGAGTGTTCAAAAACAGCTGCTTAGCTCATTACTACTCACTACTCTCTAATTCAATTTCATCATCACTTTTTATTATATATATGTCAGAATTAAGCAGAAACCTGGGTCCTTGAGGAGCCTTGTACTTAACCGGGCTCAACCCTGCGTTTCGGGATAGGCAGTCTCCCACCCCCTTATAGAATGAAGCCGTGACCTCAGGTGAGCCTGTAGTTGCAGAGTGAGAGAGACACACAAAGTTACGTTCAGGGATTCAAGGCATCAGCTTCAGACATCTGCTGTCCTTTTTGGCTGAGCAGGGGCCAGCCCTATAAATGCGAAAGTCTGTCACTGAGTGAGTGAGGGAGTTACACCATGGTTAGAATAGGAATGTCACAATACCAGAAATTCAGTAGTCAATACCAGTGAAATTCCAGGATTCTCTATGCCGAAAACAATAAATCCCATGTAATTCAACATACACTCATTTCTCACATTTCAATACTGTTTTTTTGTTAGGAAGTTTAACAGTCATAGTTGCCTCTCCAATATCTTTTTTTATATTGCATCTCCGTTCAACTGTAAACCTTAATAACTTTTTCACCAAAAATTATATTTTTCATGATTACATTTAAACACACCATGATAGCAATATACTTTACCTTCACCCAATACACATTTTTACTGAATGGAGCCCGAACACAACGTCCTGCAAGTCAATAGCACCTCTGATTCAGGCTGCTATGAGCTAACAGCTAATGATAACTAGCTCTCCTCCTGCCCATTTCAATACGGGTTTGTGGGGTTTACATTGTAGCAATATCAGGGGAAAAATAGTGTGCCTCCCCTGGATGGGTCAATAATGGGTTTAATGAAAAAAGAACCCAAAAAGTCGTGTATGTGTGTGTGTGTGTGTGTGTGTGTGTGTGTATACTGTGTGTGTGTGTGTGTATACTGTGTGTGTGTGCAGAGCGAGTGATTGGTGGCACGAAAGAGAGAAAGGTGGATGTGCCGACAGCAAACAGCTGTTAGGGAGGTAGGGAGCAGAGAAGAAAACCTGCATTCCCGGGTGCATTGCCAGACTTGTGTACTTCAGGAACTGATGAGCAGAAACTACATTTTGCATTTCTTATTTCCTTTCGGATTTTACCACATCGATGGGACACAGTTGCACATTTTCGGAATTTTGGCTTCGACTTGGTACCGAAGTATTGTTTCTCGCTACATCCCTAGTTCAGAATAAGAATGATGAAGTTACACTATTGGTCGGTTTTCCCATTGGCCGTTGCTCTTTCAAAATGAATAGGTGCATGTTTCCGCTGATCATGTCTTTGCAACCACAGCAAACCGGCTGGATATGTTTACATGTCCGGCCGAGAGCCGGTGCTTGTGGAAAACCCTGTTATAGACACCACTGACTAGCACATTGTCTACACACGGTTCAGTCTTATAGTAGGTTTCGACCTAGTCTTGTCATAGCTTGTGAAGATGTTTTTACTCAGGCTGCCATGAACAGATGCTATTTTCCCCAACAGACCATAGTAATCTGGGTTTATCAGCTGGTGTGATTCATGAAGGATAAGGGCTCGACATCCCTCTTAACACCACAACATCGATAAACATGGCATTTTTTATGCTGCAGCCCTACATCATTTTTAGCTAACGCCAGAAAGGTGAGATTAAATGTGACGTTGAAAATAACTACCTTGAACTTGATATTTTTGTACTACAACTCTACGTACTTGAATACATTTTATTTCACAAAATGAAACAGGGAGCTGTTATTTAAAATAGGTATGCATTTCAGAAAGGCAACATGAAGCCAATTTAAACTGAATACTTTTCAACTGAATATTTTATAATTCCTGTAAATAAGCCAAACTTACATTGGCACAATATCTAGTCTCTATTTCAGTTTATATAGCTGTCTTGCGCATTAATTATTTCCCTTGAACCCTGTTTCTTCCTGTTTTAAATATGTAAGAAGTTCTCTCCCCTTTACGGAAGGTGATGAAATATTGGTAGTTATATTCTTATCAGCCTTTCCCCCATCCCATTCTCACTGCCTGATAATTGAACCCCCAATTAACTTGTCCTATATACATAAATAAATATAGTGCTAATAAGGGGGCTGTACCTTGTTAGGCCGCGAGAAGAGGTTCAAGAGATAACCTTATCAGTAATACGTCTGGCTGTGAGGACAGAGCCTGACAGAATCCAAGAAATGTCTTTTTGCCTTCACCAGCCAACTACACTGATGAAGTCTAATGAATCCTCCATGCTTCAAGTCTCCATCGGATCTGATTGCTGGGATTTTGTTGGTGTTTTTCAAAGCTACTGTTACAGCGCTGCTGCTGCTGCTGCTGTGTGCTGTTGGGACTTGGTGTTTTGTAAAGTAGCTGTCATTATCTTCTTATTTGTATGGCTCTCTTTCCCTCCCTTCTTCTAGTTAGCCCAAAAGCAATTCACTCTGTTGGTTGGTAACAGGCACAGATGGAAAAACTATGGAAATATTTTACTTTAAAATACACTGAAGTGTATTTTTTTCCAAAGGGGGGTTAGTCAGTGCATAGTAAATGAATGAGAATAAATAAGAGTAACACACCATATTATAGGCTATATAACTCAAATTAAAAACTGATAAAACAAAAAAGAATGCAGAAAATTGTATATAAGAACTTAAGTATAAGAACTTACTAATAAAACATCCAGAACTTGGTAATTTAATGGCGCATCTCAATATAAACACTAAATTAAAACATATTACATAATATTATGAATATTGTAAACTTCAAATATCCTCTAATAAGTAGTAGTTGAGGCGCACCATTTTAGAAGTAATTAGGAAATAATCTAAAAACTAAAAAAAAAACCTACTCATCAACAGTACATAAGGTTGTAAGTAATTTTTTGCATGTACTATAAACTACTGCTACTAAATTACATTTCAGTAGAGCTTATTTGACCCCTTTTTGCTCACCCTTTACCCATCGCCCACTCACTTTTCTACTCTCGACCGTGTAGTGATGGATTTTTGCTGGTTGAACAATCCCAGGTTCAACGGACACATGCTACTGGGTCTCCGTTCTCCTCTTGATAGATTCCCATCTTCTTTGAACAGACAGCAAAGCAAACATCCACTATTTAGGCATAGGTGCCAAATATTCTTCAAATCTTGATACTTTGATTAAGGATGTTTTGCTCCACGCTTACTTCTGTTTTTGAGACTGATCCACTTTTTTTTTTCTTTTTTTTTTTTAATAACCTGGTCTTCAGTGCATTCCCAAAAAATGTAATGTATATCTAGTAACACATCCTTAAATCACAGATCCCCTAATTCCTCCTCTTTTTTTGCACCAAATATGAATACTCTTACG
This sequence comes from Bovichtus variegatus, assembly GCA_943593645.1. Taxonomy (NCBI): domain Eukaryota; kingdom Metazoa; phylum Chordata; class Actinopteri; order Perciformes; family Bovichtidae; genus Bovichtus; species Bovichtus variegatus. The sequence goes on along the minus strand of CALSCE010010667.1, from coordinate 3,431,598 downwards.
CAGAATGCATCTCCTTGCAGAAGCAACAAGCTATCATTAATGGATTAAAGTGTGAGGTTAAGTTGCCCGACTCAAAGGAGCCGATGAGTGTTAAGCACACACAAAACATATTTGTTTTGACTTGTATGATGGAATGGGGTGGTAGTTTAGCACGCAGGTGGGCTGGGTGTGTTACTGCAGCTTGTATGTGACTGTAGAGGATATTTTTAAATAATAGATGAGAAAATCGACATGCATGTTATTGCAATGTTTGTATTTCAACACACAGCTTTTTTGATGCAACAACAAAGGAAATCAAAAGGGAATTATCTGGTGACTTGTTTTTACTGTGTTGGCTATGCAGTATCAGTATCCTAATGTACTGTACGTCAATGGCTTCAACTTTCATATTCATAGATTTTTGAGTATTAGTGCAAAGCTTTATGCAATTAGGCTTGATTTATTAATTTTTTGTCCCAAAGTCTCCTGACTATTTGTGCTCAGCGTTGATTAAGTCAGACGGCTCCCCAGAGACTGCAGTCACTAGAAAAGATAAATAAAAATAATCCACGGCACATTCCTTGTATGTGAAAACCGACTTTGCAATAAACTGGAGTATTATTAGCCGCACACTCAGACATGTTCCATATTAATATCTGCTCTTTGTGAGGTGACTGAGACCATACCTCTCTGGAGAAATGTTTGTTCATGTGACTTTAAATCTTCAGTATTTCCTCCATGTTGCTAAATATTCTTTTAAAATCTGAAGTAATGCAATTATAACAGTCATTTGTTAAGAATGATCTTGGTAAAAGTTAAAGCCATGAATACTAGGATGCTAGGCTAACAGAATCTAGCAATGTCTTTTCTTTCTTTTTTTGCATGGGAATACGACTTTGTAAGCAATATCTTTGATGCATGATTGCACATAAAAATGCTCCACTATGTTACCTTAACTGTTCCTTTCTAGCCCAGGTCAGATGTCGCTTTATGTTTAACTCTGATAATGCTCTATATTACTCTCACATTTTTATTATAACACTTTGTAATCATGAAAGAAAAACACGATTATTAGCAATGCATTTGTATCCTTTACCCACTTTTACAATGGATATTGTATGCTACATGTTGGCAGTACTATGTTGAGGACTACATCAAATATTTATAGTTTATTGCTTTATTGTTTAATTACTGGTGCCTAGAATATTTTTTCTATTCAAGTGTTGTGCTTGCCTACATCCTATATCTTAGCAGTTGTAGCATCTACCTTTTCTAACTGGCCTGAATGCTTTCACCTTAAATTGGATACACTGCTTTTGATGTGTTGATGCTTCATGCGGGGCTTGTTGTTACTTACCTTGTCTCTTTGGATTAAACTCGCATGAAGCTGGATCAGAAAGGCTTGGTTTAAAGCAAGTTGGTAAGTGTCACCAGTGAAACCAAATGACTCCATATGTTGCTATGGGCCCAAGATATTATGCTTCATAAGATAACAAGGCTGCATTATCTAAATGCTAACAAGCATGATTGCCAAAGAGATGGCAATATATAATATGATCCTTGGATGCTAAATTAAGCTTATGGTTAAGGTTACCTTTATTGTCTCCCATGGAAATTGCTGCATCAAGCCCAGACATAACAATGCAACAATACAAAACACATAAGAACACATATGCAGACATAAGAAAACTAATAATAAAAAAGAATTAAAAAAAAAAGAAAAAAACGAACAAACTAAAAACAACCAGCCAATTAATCACATTCCATTCACCATGTTAAGAGCTACAGAAATGCAAGGCATACATGTCAAGAACATAGATACTTTAGTACATAAACTAAACGCAACCAATCGCCCCTCACTTTACACTTTAAATGCCATGACCTGGAAGCCCTCTCTACACATCACCAGCAATGTATATTGCATTAACATATGTTGAGTCTGGCCATATTCTGCCATTCCATCAAAGCTCTGCTTGAAAAACACAACCTCCTCCATACCCTGGATGGTCAGAGGCAGCACATCACTACTGGGTCTCTGCACTTTAATTGGTCTTCGTTTTATTTTAACTTTACCCTCAGAGGAGTGCTCCATAGTGTTCAATTTTTGTCTTATAGCAGTCCAGCAACTTGAGGACTACTGCAATCTCAACTTTAAGAAGCAAACCTAAGCTTGGCTTATTGCACCTTCTTGTGCAACAGTTAAGAAATAAACTATAATAAGAGGTAGATGCTGCAAACTGTCAATCAGTTTTGCTCTGTAACCCCAAGCTGCTGTTAAAATTGATGACTCACTGTGTTGTGACTGATAAGAGATCCTTGCGACTCCATGCATCAGGAGACCCCCCTGTGGCCCTCTCGTGGAACAACTTGTTTGTGCATTGAGTCATAAACAAGATGCATGGGAAGTCGGGGAAGAAATGTGGCAAACGGACAGGGTGAAAAAGGTGTGAAAGCATCGAAGAGTATTTGGTGCCAGAGCAATGCTCAGAAGCTGTTGACGCAGTAAGTGGGAATACCCTCACCATTCCTCAATCCCTCCCCTCTTCTTGGAGTTCCACTTCAATCAAACACTCGCCAGCTGAGCTTCAAAAGAGGACTGCAATTCCCCACCAAAAATCCCTGCTACTGTAATATGACAATATTGATGGAGTAGAGAAGGTTCGGATGCCTCCCGTCGTGCCCCATAGCCCTGACTAAGTGTGTGACTTGAACCACTGTCAAAGTGGGTGCAAAATACCCTGTACTAAACTCGAGTATGTCAAGGAGAGGCCTTGATCACAACATGTGGGACTCAAATTGGCCTTTGGACACTACCTAAGGAGGCTAAGGTGCCATCACTGCTGGTATCTGCACAAGCAGGGTGGCATTTATTTATTACTCTATAGATCTTCTGTGAACCGGGTTGGTTCCATGACATTTATTTAGCCTTCCAAACAGACGGGACCACCTGTGGAGTTAATACAGCTCCGGTGACACCAAATTACTAGGAAATGAGGTCTGATTGCTGATGTGCCTGCTGCTGTAATGCCGTCACTCAAGTTGCAAGCTGTTTTTGCTTGTGGCTCATCAGCGATCTCCCGCCTCGCTGCTGAGTGACAACACTGAGTATAAAACTTCTGCTTTATTTATTTATTTCTACACTAGGCTAGACTATTGCAATAACTAGGCATATCGAAGAGCTCTGGTACTCACGTACCACGTTTCCATTCCTGTTCTCTCTGACTGATCTACGATTTGAACTCGACATGTTTTCTGCGCATGTGCTTTGTTTTACAGAAAACGGATCATAACACAAATAAGATTGCTAAACATATCTGACCTGGATGACTGCGATAAACAAATGGCGCCAGCAATGCATAAGTTGCCAGAGGTGGAGTCTCATCGATCATACAGTAGACAATGGGACATAAAGGGGAGGGTCAGATGTTAGGAGAATAAGTCAGGAAGGATGACATTATAGAGCAAACAGAGATGTAAAGAGAGTACTTTGGCTAATTGGTGAACAGTCAGACGCTGCATGATATCACAATGTGGCAGCAGTATTTACAAAATCGTCCAACGCCTTAAGAATAGGCTTATGTCTTTGTCGGATTGCCCAGGGTGATATTTGTCAGGAAAAATGGAACAGCTTGAGGGGCACACTGTGAGTGCTGCAGGGCAGCACATTGTGACGCCACCCTGTAGATTGTGTGTCAGCGGGAATGTGTAGAATTGCAATCAGGGGACGTATGTGTGGCTCTCAGTATGTGCAAGGCCTCACGGGTGAGGCTTTCAGCATGGCTTCTCTTCGTCTCACAGGCAGGTTGACGGATGGAATGGAAATATCTCAAAAAAGGAACAACAAAGAGTGGTAAAATAGGATTGTCTCTCAATGTGAATCAAGATTTTTCACCTTTTCCTCCTCTATACGCCCAGTTCCCCTACTGCCACAATCAATGTTTTACCACACACACGTTGATCTTAATGACAGTTTTCAGTTTCCTCAGCATCAATATGATGATACGATAATGTGATGCAAGGAAACAGACTTTATTTTCACATTCTGAAATGAATATTGTAATTATTCAGTCTTTCCATGCTTTTGCAGCAGTCATCACAACATAGCGCTGCATTTATTCACAGCCATCCTTCTCAGTAAAAGGACTTAATCACATATTTCCATAAACACACAAACACATTGACACACATCCTCTGGCGTCATTGCTCACAAGTCGAGCAGGGAAGGTAAATATTGACTCAGTATTCTCATTAAAGGGCTTTTTGACTATCAGAGCCTGAAAAGGACATATAGTACACTAATTGCAAATAGTAAAATGCCAGGGGTAGTGTGTGCTGGTGATAATGTTGACCCTTTATCTTTTCCTCTCTCCTCTGTGTCGGCCTATTGCCAAGGGATAACTTGGACCGAAGGGCGGAATCAGATTAGAGGTCATCCCAAATGTTAGGAATTACACGATTTCACTGTAAATGCAGAAAACACAGTTCATGTGAAAATAGGGCTAATCTTGTTATGCCAAGAGTTCATGCCAAGTTTATACAATGAGCACAGCTTCTAGTCCCATTTTCTCTGCCAACTCTTGTCTCTGCATTCCACTAAGCCATGCATTTTTTTTTTTAAATCATCTTTACAGCTCAGAGTCACAATAAACATAATGCCTTCCCCTAATGCTTGTTGTTTAGCTTTGGTTTTAATTTAGGTCCACCGTAGCAACAAAGTCACACAAAGTCACCAGTATCAACTGTGAATTGCGAAATATTGTACAAAGGAGGCTGCATAGTTAAAGCCTTTGCCCATGAATACGGAGGCAAGAACAAGAGCAAGAGAGAAGGGATAAAAGAAATCACAATCCCAAAGAGAATTGTTCTGCTGTTCACATGTCTGATCAAGCTTAAAAATGCTATTACTCTATTGTCACTGGAGCTGTTCTCCCTGACTTAACTCTAGAAGATGCACTGACCTTTTCAACACTTTACCACATCAGGTCTATTACGCGCCGACAGTTCACCTCTCCTCTTCCTTTGCGAGACGATAATACCAGCTCCCCTTTTTATTGTGATGAAAAGGCAGAGCTGGCTTTAGTGTGATTTCATTTCCTTTGCTCTTGGAGCGTCTGTAAGCAGAAGTCCTGACAGTCCCTTTACCTGAAAGCAATCACCAGGAACGACCGTTGCTTTAGCGTGTGATTGAATACCAATAAATCTGGCCCTCTTTATTTCCACTAGAACACAGAATAGTGGAGGGTTGCCAGCTTTTACACACATGAGAGTGGATTATCTTCCCTGGTGGACTTTTAGCTACATGATCCTGCGTCATGACACAAAGCTTCCGTCAAATATGTAGTAGAAGGGATTGATTGAAGCTGATACTATAATCCATATAATACTTAGAACATTTATATTACCTCTTCGATTCGGTTTATCTTTGGTGCACTAGATGACCAAGGATCTTCTGCTCTCTTCTTTGACTTTTCATTGCTACTGGAGGAGGTGAGAGCACCGAGAACATAGTGATTTAAAACTGTGTCTGCCTCCCACTAAAGCTTCAGTCCCATCCATCTATTTCTATTCCTTTGTCATCTGTACCATACAGTGTTAATCTTGACTGATATATATGAGCCCAGGCTATCAGCATCTGCGTCATTCTGTCCCCCTGAGTTTTAAAGACTAAACCATGATGCAAGTATCACAAAATGGCTTCCAAGTTCTAAAGTTGTCTTTAGGAAGAAAAAAAAAATGCATATATTGTCCAGTCCTAGATGGGGCTAAGGATTGATTCCATGTTTCAATTTGTGCTGCTTATGACAAAGAGGCTGTTTTGGTCCTTGAGAGAGGAGAGAAATCTCAAAGTGAACGGCAAGATTTGGGCCAAAAATAAATATATTCCTATGATATTTCCATGGCAATGAGATACAATAGTTCCACCCACATTGCTGGTAATGAATGATCAACATGGCGTTATCATTTTATCCTCTCCCACTGGGGTGTTAATGTTGAGCTATGCTGGATCTTTGCCAATGTGACATTGTGTGAATGTATTTTATACATTCAAATAGTCTTGCACTTTATTCACACACAAACATGCATTCAGGGACAGATGTATAAACCTACGCTAAATCTTAAAACTCAGATTTCACATATGCTGACGGTCTAGAGATGGATTTGTTTACTCCGTCTGTCTTCAGCCAGGTGACTACTGTGATATGGCCTGGTTTTTCGTTGATGTGTGTGCTGTAAGTGTGAGCCGTCGCTCTGCACAGGTGGTGGGCAGCAGGGCCAGGAGCAGGTCTGTGAGCTGGTAGAATACCACTGAGGTGGAAATCACACAGTCTGTACACCTCTGCCACACGGAGAGGCTTGGTGTGAAATGCTCCAGCTATTGCTGACCGCACACTGTTGCTCCTCCTGTGCTGGACAAAAAGTACCGGTACCTTCGTGGGGCTTTATATATCTGGGCAAGACATGCAGGTTGAAGGCACACACATGCAAAAAAAATAAAGATCCATACGCCATACATGAACAGCAAACACCTGTTTGACATTTGTGACTAGTATTCTCACAATACCAAAATTAAGACTTCCATACAATACCTGCTTTAAGTATCTCAATACCAACACTACCGCAGCAAACATCAAGAAAAAGTAACGGAATAATAGATGACAGAACATGGAACTTCTTTTTTTAAATAAATGAACAAAAAAAAGTGTTTGGAGGATGTAAAAAGAAGCCTTAAAACAACAACTTATTGTGGTACAACTTATTGTACCATAGTGTATTCATACGTTTTGATATCCAACTGGGACTGGAGAAACTCTTAATTAAGATCAGCTCTTTACACGTTCACACCGCTGCTTAGAAGAGGTTCAATCCTTGCAGAGATAAGTGTGAGCAGTACTGTAAGCTATTTTGTTGCGTTGCGTCTTAGCGAAATGCTCTGAGTGAATTTAAGTTCCCCTATCATAAGCAGTGATGCAATGTTTGTCTGGCTTTTTTTGTGAAAGGTAAGAACGCAAGTGCGAGGCTATAATGCGCCGCCGCGACCATTGACAATGTGGGCGCAATAGAGTATACCGTCCGTGTTATTATTGTATTACCTTCATAAGTATAGGCAGGCCCAACTCCTCAGCTACAGTACTTTAGTGCCATATTTCGCTCATGAGTCTGCTTTGTCGACGAGCCGTGGACGGTCGGCAAGAGCACTTGTATTTACAGTGTGCATATGAGAGAGAAAAACTGCAACTATGCCTGCAGGCAGAAGCAGAGCGCTGGCCTCACACACACAATGCCCCACTGTCGCACATCAATGCAACTCATAAATAATGCTCTTATTACAACACCGTTTGTACCGTTTTTATTAGCAGGGTACTTTCTACCATCAGGATACTGTGCAACACTATTTGTGACCGTTGTGTGTTTTATCTAGATCGGTGTTTGACAGCTGACACTCATAGTGAGATGTAACTTTTTTTCTTTTTTGAGGTCATCATGTGATGCTAAAAAAGAAGCCAAAGTAATGAAACATATCCGGTCCCATGTAGTATGGAATGGGATAAATGGAAACCAGTGGTGGGCTGGAGGGTAGGAAGTCTCTCTAAAAACTTTGTGGTAGGATTTGGAAATGGTGCATAGTGATGTAAAATATAGTATTGCTCCAAATATATAAGATTGTTTTCCCTCTTTGTAATCAGGATAGTCTTATATTCAGGCCAATACAATAAACATAATGTGATTTGTAGAAAATGGGCTCAATGCTTAATGGATAATTAATGTTGACAAATAATTATTGTGCAATTAATTATTAAGAGAACAGATATTGGGCTGCTTTTTAATATTTAATTGCTGTGTCAAGGAAGCTCTATTGTACTGCTTGTAAATTACATTTCTAGGGCCATTGTTCTCATGCTTGCACGTGTTCCCACTGACCACAGCCAGGAAACAGTTTCCATTTGAGAGGCCAACTTAATGTTTTTTCCACATTTTAAATGGATGGGTGCCATTGGCAAAGGCAATCATAAACTCACCAAAATCCGAAAGATTCAGTTGTGCAGCAGCCTAAAACTCTGTGATTACACCAAACACTGGTAGCAGACAGATGAAGAAAGACAGCATAAGTGAGAAGATCAAAATACCGGCTTACCAGCCGGTAAAAATTGTAAATTCTAACACCCCATCCTTGAGGGCCTTAGCTACTGAAACATATACTATTCGCTTGACTCTGTCTGACCTGCATACATGAGTGATCAAGCCTTTTGAGTGTAAAAGTGGCTACGAGGCAGAGGAGGCAAATAAAGGAGACCAGTCAACTCCCTTCTGTTTCGTCTCCTCCAAAGCCCCTCTTTTGTTCTAAGGTTTTTTGGCAGTGAGCCTTGAGTCCAGTCAACTTCACTGCAGTGATTTGTCTGTGACACATCAGTAGCTCGCAGAGCCGCTGAACGCTCTCATCTTGGAGAGTTTAGGGGGGAGGAGTGAGCAGCAGTGCCAGCGCTAGGTATCCTGTACGGCCTGCCTTGGGTTCAACCTGTCACATCAGATGCAATTCTCCTCGGCAAATGAGTCCATTTTCTCTCGTAGAGAGACGGATGGATCAACAGACAAGCAGGCAGGCAGCTTGGCATGCTGGGTATGATCCCACTAACTGTGCGCTAGCCTCCATTAGTTCTTATTCTCGGAGATTCAGCACCAGGTTAATTTTAGGAAACAATCCAATGCTTGTTGACATTGAAATGCGCACACATACTGTCGTTGCTAAAATATGAAGAGGAAAAGAACTTAAGAACGAACGAAAAAGTACTTTAAATCTGTAAAATATTGTGGCTGTCTTTGGTAGAAATACTATCATGGTGTCTTTGGTGGTGTCATTACTCTCTTACGTTCCTCGGTCTATATGTATAACAGCAGTGCCTCTTCCTGCTGTGCATCCCATGGAGCCTTCCTATTTGGTGACTCACTGACCCCCTTGCTCATGTACAAATCTGCACAATGGCCATTTACATAACGCCTACGGTCCATTTCACTTTCACTCTGGTGAACAAGACCGAAACAATAGCTTGGTACTCCCCCCACCCCAACTTCTTTCCCCCGTTTTCCCTCCCCATAGTTCAATGTCTACTGTTTCATTGAGAGATAGAGAAGCGCCTATGTTCCCGTTGCCACGTTCCCATAAGGGAATGATGAATGTTTCAGTCGGATGCGGGACAGTGAGGGGATGGAGACAAGGTCAGGGGTTGGTTTGAGACAATAATGCTTAAATCTCAGAAAGAAATGAATGTCCCGAATCCCTAGCAAAAGCTGGAGTCCCCTTTTGAGTACAGTGATGCCACAGGCCAAAACTAATTTCGCTCAAACACATTCAGCCATTTCTGCAATGCTGTGTCTGGCAAACATGCATTCCTTTTAAAGAAAAAAGAAAAATCACATTTATTTTCCAGTTCTAAACTTTTTTTCAAAGCTCATGTCCAGCTGACAGAGCCTGTAAGAGTGAAGGAGGTGTTTTCCAAGTAAAGGCAAACTTTGTGTACTGTGCAGCTATAGGTGATACCTTGGCTTTAGATATTTTCACAAAATAGGGCCTTTTCAATCAGGATTGTTTGCTGTGTTTTCTGACGACATTCTGGTATATGCTGCAGTGGTTGACCTTAACAGAGAAGGCAGCAGTTTGAAGTGTTTGCTGTCTGCCTCTGGGATCTTTCTGTCTATTGTGTTTTTATTTGGTCGTCAATGTGAATCACCCTGTAAACCCTGTCTCAGGCTGTGTTCACACTAAGCTTTTTCTTTGGAATTTGTTTAAACTCTGGAGCATTTATTCCATTAGTATGGTTCACTGGGGCAGGTCAGAACAATTCCATACTGTATTTTCTGATGTATTCTAACATGGGTGGCACCAAATAACTGTTTTAACGTGACTGAAAATCCAAGACTCCGTCCTCCTTATAGCAGAAAGGGTAGTGTGGTGGGTATGAGAATGTATTCTGAACTAACTACAAGGCAAAATCGAGCAAAAGAAAAAAATCGAGCAAATCAAATTGAAGCAAGGGCAAACCACAGTCTAGACTGATTCTCATATCCTGCTTATGTTTCGTGTGCTCCTAAGTAAAATGAAGACCACACACAAGTCCATCATGTTTACCCAAAGCACAAAGCAATACTCAGAATAATATAATTCCCATTCCAATCATTTTCTACTCGCACCTCTCACCTAAATTACTATTTCACTGATGATTTTTACTGGCTTGGTTATGTATGTTTCTGCATCTCTAATTTGTCTTGGTTATGAAAGTGTAAATATTGTTTTAGAGAAGTGTTGTATACATAATGTTATTGTTTTTTTATTCCTTTTGTAACAAACATGAATTATGGAATGCAAAATGGCGCTTGAAACTGCTCAAAGTTATTTACATCGGCATTGAAAAACAATAGACTTTGTAATAGCTTTCGAGTTAAGATCTATCGTTCCTCCTCAGCATCTATCTTCTCTGCAAAATTGGATTTCCATTTCCTATTGGCCCAAAGCTGCAGCAGCCATCACCCACCTTCCTCTCTTATTTTTCTGACATTAAAAGCAATAATATATTGGAGCTCTTGCTAGCAAAGATCAGGCTAATAAACCTCAGGACCATCCACTAGGTCGCATAATGATTTCGATAGCGATAATTCAGTTTATGACTAAATTAGAGCGAGAAAAAGGGAATTGAATAGTGGGTGTTTTTGCTAAATTTAGAAGTCCCTTTTTTTCTGTTTAATTAAATCTCTGTTCACCATCAAAAATAGGTTTATTGGTATGAAATGAATACAGTTTGTGTTATTTTGTTCTCGTCTTCTTATACAGATACATGTTTCAAAGGTGCAAGTCCTACAGTATTAAACTATTTAATATTGCAAGAATGAGTCGGATAGCATTTCCCACCTGTATTGCCTACAAGTAATAAAGACAATAATGTTGCGCCACATCAGAGCAAGAAACCTATGACGGTAGATCTCTTATTCATGCAGCTTACAGTAATGAACAAGCCCATCTGAATGTTATTTGGGATATCAAATCATTTAATGTTGGATAACTTAATGTAGCACAATACAGTACAGAGATTATTTCGAAAAACAATCCTGTTGGTATACCCCTGTGCTATATAAATTAAAGTTAGAGAGTTGAAAAATGTTTTTCCGAGACGCACTTCATAGGGTTTTTAGGCCATACAAGTAAATAACATTTACGTTTAACCCCCTTTGGAAACGTCAACCCAAAATCCACCGGCCTCTTCTGGCAGACCACTCACACATTCACTCAGACATTCATCACTTCCTGACTGTAGGGAGCTGAACCTCTGTGGGCTCACTACCATCAACAGCTCTTGAGTGTGGTGGCATTTTTGGAGATCTATGAGGTGTTTATGAGCAGCTTGAAAAGGGCATTTTGTAGATTTATGGATGTCAAGGCTAAATGATCTATGGAAAACCAGGAGGAACAAAAAGAGTCTTTTGATGTTGATTGGAAAGAGTGTTTTTGGCGGTGTGGGTTTCTTTTGTGTGTATTTGGGAGGCGTGTGTCCATCCCTCCTAATCCCACAATACCGGGGACCTTCCACTCTGCAATTTGGCACGGACATGACGAGGTGGAGGGTGGGAGGGGGGGTATAAATGAATAAATAAAAAGGTCACGTCAAGCCATTTTCATAAAAGCTCATTAACTTTTATTTGCTGCAAAAGATGTCTGTGCAATTAGAATAACAGCGATTGAGCTAATGAAATTTCAATAAACAGTGGTGGAGTGGAACCAAAAAATAATAATGCAGAACTCACGCTTGTCTGAGACTTAACTGCACATAATTGGCAGGTGACCTTTCAAAGAGATTGAGGTAGATCCCAGGTGCAAGATGTGGGTTTAGTTTGAGCATGCCTATGTGTGTAATCTACTGAATGTTTGAGAGTGCAGAATTTTCTTTTGTGTGTGCGTGTGTGACAGAGTGATACATTAGCAGTTGTTTTTATTGCTGCTGACCTTCATTTATTGGCCCTATCATTTTCTGCTGGTGAAGAAGTATAACAATATATGGCAAGTAATCAAACTGTCTTTCGCCACACATTTATCAATAAAAATAAGCAATTTAGAAGCTTACATTTGTCATTTATTAGCAGCTTTAATGGCGAGGGTGGCTACTGTTATCTCTGGCTCACAGAATACAGTAGAGATACTGCTCTGAGAGAATAGAGGTTTCCACCACAGCCAAAACACAACTTGAGTAATTAGCACAATTACAGCCTGAGAAGAAGGAACTAATTAGTGAAATGTGTTTGGCGCAGTGTTCAGGAGAAGCTGCGCGCTCCTGGCTCTACATGATCAGCCTGCTCACATGTATTATTGACATCGGCAAGTATAGGTTTCACTGTGTGTCATTAACAAGAGCAAGCCATAAATGATGAATGATACCTGATAGTACATTTGTAAGGTTTAAATGAATAAAGCTCTCTGTAAAACAGTAATCCATGCTCAGTCAATTAAATCACCTCTTTGGTCTGATATCTGTCTTCGACCTTCAGAAGGGCAAGTTATTCAGTTGGGCCAGCGATGCAGAGACATGAAAAGTGAAAGCATGTGTGTTATCAATGAATTAGTGGGTGGAAAAAAAGAAGGTTATTATATGGATATGATTGTAGGGATTTGCTCCAAAGTCGCATCAACACCACCTGTGTGTTGTTCCAGCACCTCACCTTTCTAACCTGCGTGATACCTGGCTCGGTTCCATAGATATGAGGGAGATTTGTCAGCTGCCCTGTTTGTTCACTGTGTGTGCTGATAGCCTGGCAGGCTGTTTGTTTGTTTATGCCTTGTCTAGGTCAAAGCAGATGCCCTCGCTCTTCTTCTCTGCCTTTCCACTCTCTCACCAAGCCTCTGAATCTGAGTCTCTGAACTCATACAGACCCTGCTGCACTGACCTTTTCAGAGAACTATATGTGCTGTAAGGTAATGTCACAACATCCAATTCTTAGATCCAATGCAAGTTGTCTTAAGAAGCTGAGGGTTGTCTCTGGTGGTGGCTAGATCATGAGTTGCTTCTTCTTTTTCTAAAGACTCAAAGATGAACAAGTAGCATTGGGTCTGCTAAATCAACAGAATCAAAATGACGAAACTGATCTAGTTTCTGTTGTTACACTGTGCACCTTACAGTGCTTACAGTTATTGCAGAATATATTAGGTGTTTCGAAAGTACATAAGCTGTAATATGGATAAGGAAATATTTGGGACAGTCCTGCCGACCAGCGGTCACCGGGAGAGAGATTAACCCTTTGATCATTCTGTGAGATATTTCATTAACATGCTTTGATGTGCTGGTTGGACAATGCCTATTTAAATCCCGCAGATGAATACCTTGCACACTGATTTTCACTGTGTCTTCTGCTGATTTACATTACATTACAGGTCATTTAGCGGACGCTCTTATCCAGAGTGACTTGCATTGAACTAACTACAGGGACAGTCCCCCTGGAGCAACTCAGGGTTAAGTGCCTTGCTCAGGAGCGCAATGGTGGTGATTTATTCATAAATGTTCAGGTTGCATCACCATACTGTTACACAACCTTGACTTGTTGTCAATGAAAGTCTCTACATCACTCCACTCAACTGAAGCGTTTCAATGAGCTCAAGTGTTTTTTCTGTCTCATGGATCTATTCACACATATGCTGCAAAGGTCCACAGGTAATGGCGTAGGGGAAATTAAGCTTACTGACAGCAAAGTTTGATTCAAGAGATTCAGATTTGAAGTATGAGCTTCTGTACATGCATGTCATAAGCACCGCAAACTTAATATATTTTTCTGCACTTTAGTACTCATGGCCCAACAGTACCGTACTGAATGCATAACACTATATATTGGCAAGCAGCTTTAAGATATTACTGAACCATGTTTAACCCATCCTAGTACTGGCTCATATGTTTTTAATACATGATTTAAGATGTCAGATTCCATGTCATGTACAGTATGTCTTTATACATTTAGATTGCAAGTAAAACCTTATTTATGAAAGTTGTCCTATTTTAAAATGTAGACATAAGCATTTTTTTCTTTTCTTTTTTTCTTTCTTTCTGATATGATCATGACAATATAATTTACTCTTTGGAGGACATCAATCACGTAAATAATGGGTTTAATGAAATCTCAAATTTTAACAAATGCATTTTCTTCTGTTTTGTTTCCTCCTTTTTGTTTTAAGACAAAAAAGCAGAAGTCCTCATAATTTTACACCTTGGGGAGCATTCTTTACAAGTATAATGAGTTAATTTACTGTATACAGTATCTTACAATACCTATGTAGCATTATTGATGCATACTATATAATTCCTTCCCTCCTTTGTTGTTTCTAACAATGCAATGAATAAGTAATGAGAAAGATTCAGTCCATGTTTACCATACTACTTAGCATGGCACTGACATTAATAAATCTTAAACTAAATTGAGCTGTCCTTTTAGTATGATTAGCCTGGGTAGAATGGCTCTTTGAGCACTCAGACAGCTTGGCTGGAATAGCCTCACTATGTGACAGGGATCTGTTTCAGGTTGCACAGTTCCTGACCTATAGCAGCCCTGATCATCTCCATGAAGACGACAGCCTTATTCGAGATTCCCGCGAGTCCTTAAAAAGTCTTAAATTCAATGGTCTGAAATGTAGGGTCAAAGAACAGGCTCCTTCTAAGACACATTTCTCTAAATAGCTTTGACCATTTTCAGATTCCCATGTGGGTAGAGTGGGATTATGACGTTGTGCAGTGAAACATACCCAAGCAGACACTCACACCAGACACACATTAAGATAATGTAGGTCAACACACACCCGCATGTACAGTACATACATACACACTGAGTGTTGATTTACTGCCACACACCTTGAAGGAAGAAAGGCGGTGGGATGCCCCAGGCTACCAACTGTTATCCAAAAACTTACTATATTACCTGCATTGTTCACTTTCAGTTTGCATATTTTCACAAAGACTGCAGCCTTTTTGAAATGGCAGTGAGTTAGACACACATTGGCACCTGGCAAGACACTTGACTAGGTGTTGAAATTGTAAAGCAATGGTTTTGACAATGCATGTCTATTTTGTATTTATTTATTTATATTTTTGGGTGGGTTCAAACTCAGTGAGCTGGTACTTTTTTCTGCACTCTCTACACTTTTAAGATTTTTTTTTCTCTGTCTCAAACTGACAAAGACTCTTAAGGATGATGGTACTTGAAAGCTCAGCATTTAATTTTCACACTTTTGCCAACATCTTTCATCCTTTCTTTGGAGGTGAACAACAGAAAAAATACTGGACGTGCAGAGCTGTAATCGTGACCACTTACATTCTCTGTATTTGACCTATCAACAATAGCTCATATAGTTTGACTTTATTGTCTGTAGCTGGAAGGTGTATTCAAGCTGTTGGCAGTTGAACATAGGAGGACATTTATAATGGACTCAAAAGTGCTTTAAGTCTAACATGAAAGGAACATAGTGTGAACTATTCTGACCTTTTCAGCAGGTAAATAACCCTATGCTTGACAGAGGTGTGCCTTTTTTATTAAAAAAAAAACTGGGTCATGATTGTATATTGTATGTAATATCAGTTGTTCTAAACTTCATTATACCAGGACCTGAAAGTTACCAACTTAGCCCAAAATCCAACATGTGTTTGGTAAAAAGGGTTAGAATGCAATACATGTACTAATATATAAAATGGGTGCAAAGTTGTTACAAAGTAGATGTTTTTCCCTTTTTAAATGCAAAAAAACAAACAATGTATCTTTAATTTGTGAATAGGTAGCTCAGTTCAATATGTTCAGTGTCATCCTGCAGGATATTTTAATCATGCACCAATTTAGCTTTCCTGCTATTTAAAAAAAGAAAAACAATACAAGAACTTTGCATAATATTTATCAAACATTTCATTTCCTATTGCTTCTGGCTGTTGGAAAAAATATTCTCCCCAACCAGAGGGAAATGATACGTGTTCTCCACAGCACATTGTTGTGCACATAACACCTCATCTTTCAAAGCTGTAGAGAAACCAATCAATACTCCTGTTGATACAGAAAACAAGAAATAAAACTAGAATTACTGCTCACCTGTGTCCATAAGATGTTACTCTTTCTTTAGCTATTGCAAACAAAGAGAAATGTTTTTTTTTCCCCCTTCTGCCTGCTTTGTATTTAATTCTTGCACTGTATACTTTTCTATTTTAGAATCCCTTTGTGCATGTAATCCAGGGACTTCAGGGCCACAGCGGGCAGTTCCTGACAAAGTCACATTAGCTTCTCTTGACCTCACAGCTGTAATCGGCTCTGGGGGAAGGAGGGGGGGGTTTCGTGGGGTTTTGCAAGAGTTTGCACAACGTTCGAGCGTGACGCAGAGATTGAAGAGCAGGGATGCGAGCGTTACAACAGCTTACCTCGAGATTATACAATCAGCAGTTCGCTCACAATGCAACCCACTGGATTTGACTGCCATTTTTATTTTTCATCTGTGGTACTTCACCGGGCAGTTTATCAGAAAGGCAAGGACTGAGCTGTGGCTCGTCATCTATGCACACACTTAGCGAGGCTCCTGACTGTGTCAACTGTCTAACTAAAATTAGAATATCTTGTGTTATATTAATTAGGCAGTTGCCATCAGATGACATGTTATGATGATTTATTCCCTTTCTGTTTTGTTTTGTTTGCAGTGTCTTTGTTGCGTCTGCAGGCACATGGCAGAATTCTGCTCATCACAATGCATGGCTCTGAGCACGCCTTATGCCCATATATTTAGTTACAGTGTCTCCAGGGTGAGGTGTTCCCCTTCATACTGTACATTGTCTAGAAGTCTATTTCGGAGATGGATGAGAAGGAATGGGAATTGTCAGCCGTTTTCTTTTTCGAAATCCGGACAATACCAGCCGTGTTGTAGGAATGGAGAGTCTGGCTAGCTCAATCCTAACTCAATCGAGGATCATCAACAATTGTCACTAAATCAGCCCCTTTAGTCTTTAGCTTCTCTCTCAATTCATTACAAGTGAATGGGCTTTTATTGGCGTGACCATTTTAACAGGGACTCAGGGAGTGTGTGGAAGCTTGTAAGGCTGAATCGACACAGGCAATTTACTAGGGGATCGACGGGCGACTTGAGGCCAAAACAGGCACAAAACAAACATAGCTAGAGAGAGCGAGGGAGAGATTAAGAGATTTGCCAAACCCCCCCCAACAACCAACCCCACTGTTCCTCCTATCTATTATCCCTCCATTTTTTGTTCTCAGCTTATTTGTTTTGACCATCCCCCTTAAGTCTTGGATGCTGTTGGTCTTCCAGACAGCCTTGTCACTTTTTTGTGCATGCTTTTCTTATTTCTTTTCAGATTTTCTCTGGCAGTTGTCCCAGAAAATTCTAACGTGCTCAACACTGATATTCAAAATGTATTATCTTACTCCATGCTTTCATAGTTTTTTTTATTTTTTATAAAAGCCTTCTGACTGCCCAGATTTAAAATGCAAAGCAGCACTACTTAAAAGGCTACTTAGAGTGTTAGTTCCCCCATTCAAACAACCTACTCTTTCCTAAGAGGCTGTGGCTCAGGAGGTAGAATGAGTCGTCATCGGAAGATACTGAACCCCAAATAGCTCCCGGAGATGTGTGAATGAGCATTATATGATCAGATTCTGACTATTGTTTGGCTCCTTGTATGGCCACCCTGCCATCGGTGTATGAATGTGTTTGTATGGATGGGTAAATGTAAGTAGTGTATCAGAGAATGTAGTGTATAAGCGCTTTGTGTGATCTAAAGACTGGAAAGGCACTACGTTAATGCAAGTATATTTACTTGTAGCGCAAATAGAGAACATTTAGAAAAGAGTGTCACCACCTGGCTCGTAAGGCCATATCAAAGTGGGAGACGCACCATTTTCAAAAGTTCAACAAAGTCATTTACTAAACAAACTTGATTAATACACAGGAAAGGTAAAAATAAAAATCACATGCAGAGCGGAGGTCAGTGGAATTAGTATTGTAGGGTGTACATGGGAGTGACTATAGTAAACAAGTGTTGTGGGGTGCGTGTAAAAAAGAGGAACTAAAGCTGCAAAATAACCAAAAGGAAAGGAGAGAGAGATACTGTTAGCAGCAGCCAGGGCTTTATAGCACCGGGCCCAAGTGTTCCCAGTTGGCACTAATGATCCCCTGCCATGAGGTACCAGAGACACAAGTAGACAAACGGCAGATTGGCAGGTAAGGGCAGGGGTTGTCACGAGAGAGAAGACGGAAACACATCTCTGACAATATGTCTTCTTACAGTGTCTTCTTCTCAATCATCTGGTTTGTTTTTCTATTCAGCTGCCTTCTACTGACATTCCATAATCTTTTAAAGTTTCTGCGAGGTGTAGGTGTTTATATCTGCAGGTGGCATTGAAAGCATCAAGACATGTTGCATAAGAAGTCTGAGGTATCAGAGCAGAAAGGATGAATACATCTCAGTTTTGTACAGTCAAACAAGAGTTGAACCAGGTCATATTTTACAGCTCATGTCAAAATCTCTGCCAGTGATTCAGACAACACATGCCGAGCATGACACGTTATTTTTCCTTTCAAGTGATCCTTGACTTTTTAAAGAGAGTTTTCAATGAAATTTCTTCTTAGTGCAGAATGATGTCCGACATCTAGGGCTGAGAAAAGATTCAACCTTTCCATTCCTTGCCTTTTGAGTTTTACCGTATCATGATCATATGTTGTATATTATACATATTGTGGTTTTAGAAAATCTTCCATCCATTTGCAATATTATTATTTATATTTTTATTGGAATTGAATTTTGTCGTGATATCGCCTTCAAATATATCACCCAGCCCTGTCCACATTTCAAAAAATCTAACCTTGACTTACTGTTTACAGCATTTGGTTTTATATGTACTGTACATGTAGATGATAATATGTATATCAATGGGGATGGCAAGGGACTTTGCACTTACTAATGATTTTTAAAAAAATAAAATTCTATTTAGGCAATTGCTTTCCATACTTAGGTTTAGTTTGAAAGATTTACCAATCTTTTTGTAAATTTGTCTCTGTAAGACAACTAAGCTAATGACACCACCGGTAGGAAGATTGGCCATCTTATTAGCATCTTAAACTTATATTTATATTTTTTCTGCGCCACCGCTATGCCCTTCCGCTGTCTCCCTTCTAAACAAATGCAAGGTCATGGATGGCTGAGAGGAGATCCTCTTTGTGATGAGATAGAAGAACATCTACCTGTGGTGGCTTGAAACTCCATTGTAGCTGTCCTGGAATTATCTAGACATGAAGTCAGCTGCCTATGTTTGTTGTCTACATTGGGACAATTAGTCACACCAATGGCTTTACCATCAAACAACTAAATGACCCTGGAAAGTTAGTTACATTGCAACAGAAAATGAAGCCATTTTCAAATTTAGTAGATTTCTATGCAGTGCCCCACCCTTAAACAGCACTCCTCCGTCTCATCCTGCTTCTTATTTCACATAAGAGATAAGCTCTCTGCCAAAGTTTCTTACATCTCATATCTCCCTTGCCTCCCGTCTGTACTCTCCTTCCTCTCTCTCCCACTCCTCACTTTTCCCATTATCGCCCCCCTCACTCCCATCTCCCCTGTCTTCCTAGCTTTGCAAAGATAAGATTTGCTTTCCCAGTGAGTTTTTGGTGTCGATACTAATGTGCTGCTATCATCGATGAACTGTCAGGCTGCCTCCTCCCATCCCGCACCATTCCTCTCTTGACCTTTCTGCTGCAACAATACAAAAAAAAAAACATCCCTCAAGTGATTCATAAAGACTTTATTTTTTTATTAATAATCTACATAGCTGAATGAAACATGAACGCATTGTCACAAAAGAGCACATGATGAGAGCAGCAAGAGGCATCAGCCCACTTAGTAAGGGGTCTGGTAGAGAAATGGAGCAGCAAACATGTCACTTAATGTGTGTTGATGTGTCTTTGCTCACAGTTGTTGGACTGAGGGAGGGAGCAGAGTGGCTGCCAGCCTACAGTTAGTTGACATCAATGAGGTGGATCTATCGTTGCTGATTGAAGCTAACTATATGTGTCATCTTGGTGAACCCTGTTATCCAAATCACCTCACAGCACCATATTTATATATATTTTTAGCACTGGGAACCCCGATGGGATCCAAATCTAGATCCCCGGCACCATTGGTGCAATGCTCTGTCTTTAGAGCTACATATAGAAATGACTTTGCAGTGTGTCTTTGCCATGGGGATAGATACTTGAGATGCTGAGCCCAGAGGGTGAAATGTCACTGCAATGCTTTGACAGCAAATGAGTTGTTTGACTTTTTCTTTACACCAGTCATACAGACTGAGAGCATGAATTAAACTTAAAAAAGTAAAATCTCCAAAGTGTGGCAGCCACACTTAAAGCTGATGTCTAATCATTGCTGATGGCTCAAAAAGTGGCATCAAATAGGCAGTGACTTCACAGACGTTATGCTGGCAGGCTGTCTTGAACAGCCAATGATGTCATCCCATGTCTCACTTTCTTGTTTTAAACCAGTTGTGCGGTCAGAAGTTGTCAATATAGTAAATGATGTGGCTCTGTTTTATTCGGACTCACTTCTCCGACTAAAACGTGCAGTCTCCTGAAGTATCACAGTTTGAATTGTTCGCACACATAGCTTGATATCTGTGCACTCTAAGGCCTTCAAATGTATGATGATTTGTCATTGTGCGTAATAAGCAATGTGCATTTTTATAAATAGTTGATGTAGATAATTGGGTACTGTAGTACATGGATAACAAAAGTAATGAACCTTCAGTATAAAGTAAGAGTAGAGAAGACATAAAGCTACAAAATACTGTAGTAGATCAAATGCTGACAAAAGAGGCTATCCATTAATCTGAACGCAACCTTGCATGATTGTGTATTTGTATAATAATCTAATTTCTAATCCAATTTTTTTTTTTTTTTTCATTGAAAGAATTAATCTGACAGGATTTGTGAGTGAGGGACACAGAAACATGATCTCTTCATGTCATTTGATGAGTTCATGGTCATAGTCAGAGATTTCAGGAGCAATGGAAACAAATCTCTTTAGGTCACCTTGAGCAGGGATTAGTAAGAGTACAAGAAGTAATTTCAGATTGTAATAAAAAGACAGATATGTCTACATGTAGAGAAAATGGTTTGTATTCAGGGAGAACAAATGTCATCTTTGATTTAGTTTATCGTTAAGTATTTTCTTTAAACAAATGTATTCCTTAAAAAGTGTTTGTGTCCAACCTAGAATAACCCCTACATTTGCAGCTTGCATTCCTGCTGTTTGGTCATGTATTTGTCTCATTTCCATAGATAACTGTCCAAATACAGATGATATGATGCCACACTGAGAGAGGCTACTTCCAGCATAGCTAGAGTACAATATAATTGCAGAAAAATAACTTGGCTATCTAAAACACCACCAGTAAACGTCAGATTTCGGTTTCAGCCGCTTTTATAATCAAAGAGCAAAGGGCTTGCTAGAACTTACTAGAGCTGCCATTTTACATTAGTGTCGAGCAGTCATACAGGGAGAAAGTCGCTGTACTGTAGAAGAGGCAGAAATACCCCACTGACAGCAGCCTTAATAGACCAGAATGCCAAGGAGCCATAAGACGTGTTTTGTTTGAATGGTGTGGTGCAGCTCTTACTTTTTCTTTACTCGATAAAATGTAATACGCTCAGCTGCTGCTTGTCCTTTCCACCTAAACATACAACGTGCAGCTTTGTCTTGGGGTTGTTTTCGGGCAAGTATAATATATTAATACAAAAAAGTATCGCTAAATTCGATCTGGAATGCTTTGAACATCATGGACTAATCATTTATAATGAATGTGGTTTCCCTTTAATTTGATACCCCAACAACACACTTTTTTTTTTTTTGTTTTTTTTTTTTTTAAATCAGGTATGCCAATTTAACAAATAAATGACATCCCTTTCAAACATAGGAGTATTACAAAATAAAGTTCATCCTGCACTCATTAGTGACTCTAGTGAAAGCAGTTTGCATCTCTGCCGTGGCAAATCTTGAATAGAAACATGAAAATGCTTCTCCACTGCTTTTTAAATGAATATTTTAGTTAACTCCGCACTATTTATTACTTAAGAATTTAATTGCGGTGACTGATACTAATACAAACTTCAATGTAGTTTAAAATCAAGGTTAAATGTAATGAAAAATGAGCCGGGTTGAAAATCAAATGTCATTAAGTCCGCCAGGCTGCAGGGGCCATAATATTCAAGAAGCCAGTCAAACCAGGCATGCGCTTGATTGGTGAAAGATGCACTCGTCCGCTGGCCACAGACGCACGCACGCACAAACACACGCACACAAACGAAATACATGTATGTGGATTATGAAGTACCTGTCATATTCTCCAATTTTAAAATACAGTATTCATGTTGTATAGCATCTTAATAGTGTTTTAGGCTGTTTTAATGCATTTCGTCCGTGAAGGATAATCACTGTAGTTTTTTGTCAGTGGTCTGTTTGCTTCCTCTTGCCGTCTGCGCACATTCAGCAGAGCTAGATATACCAGGACTCATTTTCTCCCCTTCTTAAGAAGCCATTTGCTGCCATCCATCCTTGTATATTGTGAAAAACTGATTCCACAGTCTTGAAAATAGACAGAGCCAGATAATCCATCACAGGAAACATGAAGCATTCATTTGATTCAGTCAAAATTTCAGTTTTTTTTCAATATTTCATTGTGCCTCAGTTGAGTGTTCATATTAGCGCTATATTATTTTACACTCTGCTTTCTGTCAGTCACCTAACACCCACAGGCGGAAATTATCTATTTAAATCTTGTCACGTTGCACACTTTATTGTAAGATCCATGTTACAATTAAGTTTTTATTTAGGTTGCCTTATTATAAATGAACGGCATTTCAAGCTAGGTTTGACCTTGCGAAACCTTTTTTATTGCTGCTCTTCAGAGAACAGATTGGGTTGTATAATCTCATGTGTCAGATAAACTCCCCCACCACCTCCCCCGCCCATATCTTTTTAAACTTCAACAAATTGTCTTCCTTTACTGTCTTATTGCCTCCCCTCGCCCCTCACTCTCCCCAGTCAGCACCTATTACTCAAGCAATCATTTCTTGCTTAATTAGCTTATGTTTCATTTGAACTGTTTAGAATCATTTGTGTTTTGCTTTCCCCTGCTGAAACACTTACTTGTGTATTTATGAAAGACTGAAAAAGTCTAGCTGCTACGCTGTTGTACAGCTCCTCAAAACCTGTCAGCTCACAGGGTATGGTTACATGGCTTTATTCATTAGCTTTACTCTGAATTAATGAACCACTCATGAAAGATGACTCAGTTTTAAACACATCTGATCATTTTAGTATCTAATGTTGCCCACTACAAGGGAACGAATCTTTCATATCTACTTTCAATCTATATTTTTATCAAATTTCTTTCCGTCTCTCTTTATCATAGTTTATTTCTGTCTGACCTCGTCCTTTCTGTACGTTGTCCGAGGGCCTTGATGTATGTCAACCATTGCCTTTAAGCTGCCTTCACATGATAGGAAATGTTCTCTGCGCTCACCACAAGGTAGGGCGCGAAGAACATTTCCTATAATGCGAAGGCAGCTATTTAGTTAGTTTCCATGGTTACCTCCCCCTTAATTCTGAAAGTACAGATACAGTACAGATGTGCATGATTGTTTCTAGCAGAAACGTGTCTAGGAAGTACCCAAGAGTGCATACCTCTTGCCTAATCTGAACAATCTTCTAAACGTATATTACAAATAGGAAATGTTCTGCATCAAAAAACCTAGTGATGGACAAAAACGAATCACTTGTTCATAGTATGGGTTATACAGTATACCGTATCTCCAAATATTGCTATAATACAGCACATTTTATGTAAACCTGAGGTGGGAAACGGCATCTACTGTTTAGTGAAGAAAACCATATGCATCTGTTTAAGGTTGCATCTCTCTAATCCTTTCCATTTGACCCGAGTTCTCTCGTTCCCATCCTGACATCCTGTATTAAATGGGGAATGCTTTATGTGCTGTGTTGTTGCTAGATAAATCAGTCAATATGTTTATTTTCATCTTTATCAGGATTAGAAAGCCTCAACTATATATATTTGTCGGGTGGAAGTTTTGTGTTTTCTGTCGAGATTTTGTGTGAAATCTGCAAAGGCCATGTCTTGTGGATTAACTTGCCCGTCAGAGAGAAAGTTTCTGACAATGTGGGAGAGTTCAGGACAAAGCTTCCCTCTGATTAGAATATAAAGAGGAAGGAAAAAGGATGTAGGGAGTGTGTGTGTGAGCACGTTTCTGCCCATACGCCTGTCTTCTGTCTACTTACTTGTCTCCGTTATTCACTAATGTTGTCATTTCTTTTCCTCTGTGCCTCTCTGAAGTCATGTCAAATAGCCTTGGATGGAAAGGGCTTTTTCTCTTCCTTCTTGCCTTATGAAATCTCAGTTACCCGAGTGACACTTTGCTATGCAACATAACCAACTTTCAAAGAATTTCCAGTGCGACGAGAGTAACTCATGAAGGGGGCCATGTAAAAATAATGGCTTGTATTTGAAGTTTGGAATAAAAACTTGACTCCAAAGCAATACACTGTTATTTCAACACTGTGCTACACGGTGGTTTATTATGCAGAATTTAATACAAGGTATACCAAAGAAAGCTGTAGAGCCAGTGCTGTTCACAGCACTGTGGGGCCTCGTTGTTGTGTAAAACAGCCCACTCTTACTCTAACCCACCATTGTTTGGGTAATGTGCTAACCTGTGTGGTTACAAAGATAATGTTGTACTCTGTGCTGCTCCAATATCCACTGTGGTGACATTTGAGCTACACATACAGGGTGTGTAAACTACAGATGGAAACATTAATAGAAAACATATTTAATTAAAAAAAATTATATTTTTTATTTATATAGCCCAATATCACAAATGACACATTTGTCTCAGTGGGCTTTACAGACCGTACAGCATACGACCCCCTCTGTCTTTAGGTCCTCGCACCGCACAGGGAAAAACTCCCCCAAAGAAACGGAGGAGGCATCCCTCTCCCAGGACGGACAGACGTGCAATAGATGTCGTGTGTTGAGAATAAACAACATAGTAACAATACAACATAGACAAGCCATGTGACAGAAATGACGATGTGATCGTATATGAAAAAGATGGATAAGGAGGATGTCAAAATAAGCTTTCCTGTGCCTCCAAAAAACATAAAAAAAAAAGAAAATAATAAAATCGTGGTTGACAGGCAGGACCAGGGTAACAGGCGCAGCCACGATTCATGATCCAGACGTAACCTTTAATAGTGGCAGCCTGCCAGATGAGAGACACCGATACTCAGGGGATGATGCCCCGGATGTTCAGTTAGTAACATGCATTTAAGGGACATGAATGCATACAGATGGAGAGTTGTGTTTTTTTCTTTTTATATATCTACAGGGGCAATACTATATATTTAAGGTCAACACACAGTTATTAAATTAACTTTACCATATTGTATAGAGTTAATCTTAAAGTACATTTTATTGCATTACTACAAAGTTCAACGTCTTTAACTGTCTCCATAAGAATTCAATATCACGAGCTTCACAAATGTCATTGCAATTTATACATACGCAATCAGACATAAACAGTACTAAACTGGTATTCTATTTGTTGTACATGTCGTCATTATACAATAGATACTGGTTCAGTAACTAGGTATTCACATTATATGAAATTGTACAGTAGCACAGCTACCCTCAAGGTAAAATACGTTACGAGCTGCCTCCAAAAAGTAGTAGCAATCGGTTATCACTGAACATCACTGTATTTATATTACAATACAATTTTATTGTGATGAAAAACATAATATACAGATAATCCCTACTGTGTATTTCACAGTTTGTAGCTAGTTGAAAAATGTTTGTAGAATTGTATTGGAGCTCTTAAATGATTTGCATGTGCTTTTGTAAGTGTAAGTGCGAGAGAGTCACTTTCTTGTTGGCTGTGAGGTTCAGCTTGAACTCCCTCTGTGACGACTTGCTGCTGTGCTTTAGCCCTTTTATCTATAATGACAAAATGATTCTGAGAAATATAGATTCATTTTTAAAAGAAGTCAACAATGACAATAGATTTTCTCAGGACTCACATTGGTTGATTTCCAAGGCCACTTCTCTTAACTTAAATGGCTTTGACAATACGTCCTTGGTAGTTCTTTGTGAAATCACATCTCATATCATATGTTTTTAAAAAACATAATTCCAAAGTACATTTTTAATGGTATTTAACCTGCAGTTGAATTGTAATATTTAAATTTCTAATTATGAACCGGTATTTAGAACTAGTGATGTACCTTGCAATATTTGCTATATTACTTTATTCCCATTCATGCTCTTTTTGTATCCAACCAACAGTTAACTGTGTAGCTCCATTCATGTGCAAAGAAATGGGAGGATAAGGATGGAGAGGAGGTTGTTTTGCAATGCAGGCATGCTTTTCTGCCGACGGTAAATCCTTCAGTTAGCTTGGTTAGGATTAGGTCTGAAAAGTCTCTCATTTGCATCCAAAGCCCTTAGGAATTCATTGGTGAAGAAATCCTGCTTCTCCATTGCTTCCATCTGAATTTTACTTTGGTTTTTATTTTATCTATTTTTATTGCAGCCCAAGTCTGATTTCTGCTCTCTTTTATACCCTGGGACTGTCTCCTTGATTCTCCTTAATGTTACTTTTGTTGCTGGAGGTGTTGCACACTAATTCAGAGATATGAAAGAAATGTCTCATTTGACTGACTGTCAATTTTAATATAAGTGTGTCTGTATTTCAGCTTTTTAGATCTCTTTGTCTTGGATTTGGTGGAAAAGGTTAGAATAAAGAATTTGTATTTCTCTTCCTATCCTAGGGAGCATTTTTTGTAAAAGGGCATCATATAGACATAGGGAAGCTTTTGAGTGTTTGCCTCTGAGAAACAGTCTCCACATTCCCATATGAATCATGTTGAAAAGACTAGAATCCCAGTTAAGCTTAAAGCCTGAGGCTATGTGGGATACACCCTAATGGAACACAGCTATGGGATGAAGGTAATGGGTGGTAAAGACTACTGGAATCTATCAATGGCATAAAAGGGACATGCTTAGAGAGATGGGATATATCCCAAGTGCCTGACTGAAATCGTGATTCTTCCCTAAGGCTAGATTTCACAACATTTCAGACATTCATTGTAGTGTTTCTGAAAGATAGAATATATGAAGCTGAGTTTTGACAGACACGGGGACTACAAAGACAGAGAGGATTAGGGCCTATGTTGAGAAATGAAAGGAGGCGAAAGGTAGAGTCATGGACGGTGATAATATAAACAACCTCTACTGTATATCAAACATCCTTTGCTTCAGCAGGAGGGAGAGAGGAAGATATGAGGGAGCACAATGAAAGAAAGGATGATGGACTATGATCAGAGACGAGTCAAGAGAGGAAAGGCAAAGTCATGGCCAGTGATTATATAAACAACCACTAGACACATCAGACAAATGTGGTTCCCATGATTCAGCTTGGCAAATGTTCTGTCATCAATGAAGTGCTTTCAATCAATGTACTGGTATCCTTTCTGTAGTTAAATTGCACCCCAAGCTATCTACACTTTGGAGAGGTTTAAGCTTTATGTTGATGTTATATGTAAAATGGCAGAACTCGTCCCATTGAACTCAGTTCAGACGCACTGTGAGACCATTCTTCAACTGAAGAAGTCCTGATTTATTGCTGAAATGTCCTTGAGGGTTACTGCTGTATGGCTGATCTCAGAGTGTGAAGCAGGACAACAGAGGAACAGAACGAGAATATAAAATGTTCCTCATTCATTGTTACCTGTAATATCATTATTTGAACCCAGGACCCTTTGAAGAACATAGAGATCAACAATAGTAATAAATTCATAAGCAGAGATATGATACGGTCCATGCACTGGTGAATTCAAGAGGGTGCCTCCATTTTCAGGAACTGTGCTGGTGTGTCATGGGAAATCTGGTTGACTTGCTTACTTTTCAGCCACGTTGGGCCCCCAATGGTGTGTTTCAGATTTATAAATGGCTGCTGTTATCAAATCTTAATGCTAAAAGCAACTGAAACTATGAATGCTTCCCAACACATTAGACTTATGTGGAGCATATATAAAAAATTGATTTGCCCTTTTAGCTCTAAAATGTAGAATATTTTTCACTTAACTAGACCTCATAGTTTTCAATAAATGTATGCTGCTGTGGCACAACATGCCTGTAGCGGTTAAAGCTCTGACTGAAATGCTGTACGAGTCCAACACATTTAACCATTGCAGTGTACTGTCACTTCAGAATGTTATTGACCATGCTACAACTTAATACAGTCGCGTCCTATGAAGACCTAGACCCAGCAGCCACAATACCAGATCAAAATGCCAAGCTCTCCACGGGGATGCCATTCCAAGCTACAGGCTGTTTTACATTCTAGGCTAGGGCCTCATCTTCTATCATGGACTTTCTAGAGTGACAGGCGGTTGTAGTTTTATTTTCTAGCTGCTGTAGGGTAGCTTTTGTAAGTCAATCGTCCTGCTGTAGCATGAACTCTATGACTCTATCTCACTGTATCTTTAAGCCAGAGAGAAGTGTGTGATATTCAGTGTCTCTCAGTTGGGGATCGTCTTTGACTGAAGCCTCCTGTTCCCTATGGGAGGTAGTGTGGTTACAGCATACTGGTTGAGGATTCTCCACAGTCCTATTAGACTTTTCATGAAGACAATAATGTGGGTGCTTGTCAAATCATTGGGCCATTTTCAGGCTTATATTCAGTGTAGCAGATTTAATTTTGTTTTACTGTCAACTCTCCAAGATCTCAAGCCTCATTGGCAGTCTTTATTTAGATTTTATCTCGTAAAGATTTTGTTTGAAGAAAAAATAGGAAGACGTTTATTTGAAGAAAGAGTAACATCTAATGAGTTTGCTCTTTGTGTCTTTTCTCTCTCTTTTTCATGTATTCCCTTCGGATCCTCCCTGAAGCTGAAGAGTATGCTGTTGAAGGTAAGACTGATGCTTTACTTCTCGGGCCCTCTGATAGCTTCCCTAATGCTGTCATGGATGCTGATGCTGGCTGCTTGTTAATACCGTATGCCCTCCCTCTGGGGGGGGGCATTGTCAGTTTGGACTGCGGTTTTAAGTGACTTCCAGGGGGCCTAAATTACAGTTTCTGATCCCTGTTTTATCTCTTGTTTATTTTATCTTGTCTTTTTACATTTGATTTTTTCTTTTACTGCGTTTCTTCTCTATAGATGGGTTAAAAATGCACTCAGTAATATATTCATGCACTCAATTTTTTTATTTAAACATTGCAGCTTTGCAATCTTGAGTTAGTTTACCTGTTAATATAGTTTTGTTAAAGTTAACAAGATATGACATGGTGATTTTCCCCTCCCTATATCCAGCAAAGGTGAATTAAGGCTGCCGGTCAGGGCCCTTGAGGGGCCTCATTACCTCTAGGGCCAAGCACTTAAAGCAGTGATGGATGTAGCAGACTTTAGGGATGGATTAGCCCTGGCTTGTCTGCCTGCAGGCTGTTGCCTGTCTCCACTTTGCACTGTTTAGGAAGAGGTTCATCCATTGGTTGACTGTGTCTGTCAGTCATATCAGACTCTCAGATAGACAGAATCTATATGTTAAGTAGTAAACCGGTGTCTGGTGTTTGCATGTTTTGGAGTTGCATTTCCTCCTTTCTGAGTTTGAGGTGATGGATTACCTATCACATGGCCTGAACCAGCAGGGGAAATCACTATAACAAACACTCTCTTGCTCCAGGTTTTCTTTAGAGCTGAAACTTTAATGTTGCATTTGTTTCTCAATCATTGTACCAAGCATGAGTTTGGTATCTTGTGGCAAAAGCGTATGTCATAGTGTAATTTCATTGTTATCAGCTAACCTAGCGAACTCTATTTGAATTCTGGTCTGTGCTTGTTATATAGAATGCGTGCTCTTATAGACCGTTTGAAGCTGACATTTTCTCAGTTTGTTTCTACATGAGGGATGCAAGTCTCTGTAATGATTGTATGTGTGTGTACATGTCTATGTGTGCGTGAGTGCACGTGCTTGCAGTCTGTCCCATGTCAGTACTGCTGAAGCCCTTGATGGGAAAATGTCAGGGGGAAGGGAGGGAACATATTGTGGCAATCCCACAATTCTGTCTGACAGAGTAGCCCCTCCAGACTGATGTAGAGTGAGGTGAGGGGCAAGAAAGCTTTCTGAGAGAGGGAGGTGGAGAATGAGCAGAGGAGAGTGATGAAGATTGGTCATTTACTCTGTGACAGACCTCAGGGAGGGTAGGCAACTCCTGAGGGACCCTTGGGTCCTCTGTTCACTTTCACCAGACTACAGAAGTAAAACCAAGCTCTCCAACACGTGCATATGTATTGTTCAGAGTTATAATACAAAGTAGTGTATCAGAGTAACAAATATTGTGGATTGTTTTTTTGTGTTTGGCTATGTCAAGGCAATGTCAATCAGGCCTAACCTTTTAGCTCAGGACTTGCCGTTTTCTTACTGATTTGAAGTATGTTCTGCAGATATTTCTTTGCACTGGGCAAGGGGCATATGTTGTTAAACTTGCTATTAATTATGTGAGCTCCAAGCAACTAGAGAGGGTCACACTTCTCCCTATGCAGAGGTCTAGGTGTTTTTTTTTCCAGCAACACCGTAACCCTAATATGAAATATCCCTTGGGTTTTTTAATTAGTTTAAAAGGTGTCTGTTTATTTTGACTTACTCCAGGGAAAAGTCCTAAAATGTAAATGCTAACACCTCAGTTAATTTCTACTTTCCAAAGCCATGTCATTTAATTAAAAACAAGGAGTTGTGTTCCGAGTGTGTTCTATCAATAAGACAGCTTGATAGATTTATTTAATGACTCATTGTCTCTCGTACCAAACCCTCAGAGTTCTACTGCACTCCTTTCTCTTCTATTTTTAGGGTTTTCCTGTGAACGTATTTAGTCTAATTAGTTGTCGGTGACCATGTGTTCAAAGGTTGGTTGAGATTGATGATGCACAGAGATGTTGAAAGCCCCAGGGAGACCGCTGCCCCTGGAAGCCGGCCGGTGGCCCTTGTTGTTGCGCTGTGGGGGCGATTGATGATCTGCCTGCGACACTGACCTGTTTTTACTGGCAAGCCAGCCGTGCATTGCCATCTGCGTACTGATAGCCAAGCATGCCCCCTCCCTGGAGGACTGCATGTGTGATGTATAGTTTCAGAATGTAAGCACGGGTCTACCTCATTGCCTTGTGCAGTGGTGTTCCTGTAGAGGCTAATAAAGAAATATCACGGAAGCTGAAGGCAGTGGAGGTCAGATGAATGGCCTTATAACCCAGAGGTAACCATTTAAACCACCTGGAACTATAGGGAGAATGCAACACCTTACAACACCAGGTTATGTTGGTGATGTTAAGAGAAAGAAGCGGTATGGCTTATATTTTTGGTTTGAACATACTATACTGTAAATGTGAAACAGAGAAATTCTGAAATAAGCCTGCGTGTGTCAGCTGACTATCCCTGATTTAAGAAATGGCTACAAAAAAAGAAACTGAAGAAACGATATTGCAGAGGACATTTAAAATGCATGCTGTTTATTCAGATGCTGAAGGACAGCCATTATTAATTTCCCTCCAACTGATGGTCTGACAGACCGTGACCATGAACACGGCTGAGAGAAAAACGGCTCGTATACAATTGGACAGTAACAGATCAAATCTAACCCTGGTCAGTGAGGCTGGACGCTGAGACTGGCTGATAGATTTAGTGACCTGGTGCTCTGTTTGGATAAGGGATGTTCCAAGCTGCCCACGCTGATCTTAATCAATCTGATCAAGGCTAATGATCTTTTCTCTCTGAGCCACGCAGACCTCCAACTTAATCTCACCCTCAGGGGAGGGCAATAACATTTTCTTTCTTTTCCCCGGCATGAAAAATGGAGTTTGATGTTGGCTATAGATACAGGATTATAGATTTGTGTGGGGCCTCTAGTAATAGCAGATTACTTTGGATCATCCAAACCAGATTATGGATTTTGTTCTTATTTTCTCAGGAGAAATAAAACAAAATCATAGACTAAAAACTTGAATGTTTTTCTAAATGCATGTGCGTCAAGGCAACAGAAGGAGAACACGCAGAGTAAAGCAAATATTAAATGCACTGATGTCATTATGGTATTAACCTAGATTTAGTTTGTTTCTGGAACAAATGATGTTTGTACATGATCCTTATTCAAATTCCAACTCCTGTTGTTATTTTGAAAAGCTTTGGCTAAAGGGTCGACCACTTGGTTTTGATCTTGCCAAAAAATGATAAATTGTGAACGCAATTGAGAATGATAGGTATTTATGTATATACCGGCATAGCATAACAACACAATTTGTCCGTTCTTTCCAATCAATAAAGCTTAACTGTGTATTTCTCATTGAGCGCACAAGAGATTTGCGGTGTTCAAACAAAGCAATCGATTGTGGAAAATTGCTGGCTAGCTTTTCACTCACAGGCGCTTAAAAATAAAAGAATAGACTGCAAATACAAAACAAATGCATGCACACGGTAACCTTTTTGGAAGAAAAAAAAGACCAAGGAGTTGAAGGGTAGAACAGAATTGAATGGTGTCTTTCTTCAGCTCTGAAATTGGTCAAGAGCCTTTGGACAGTAGGATTCCTTGATGTTGCCTCTGCCTGCCCAGCCTCTGCCAGATGTTGCATTAAGATTAAGCATCTTCAGGTCCTGGAGGAGCCAAAGTCCAGCCATGCCTGTTCTCACAAGACGTTAATTTCACACAGCTCACACTCTTTCCTCTCTTTCTATTTTTCTGCTTTGTGATAACAAAGTCTAAAGGGATGGAGTGGGCGTCCACTTGTGAGCAACTCCAGATGCTTCAGTGTCGACATGTGTGGCCACAGGCAATACGGTTTGCTATGATGGAGAGAGAGAAATGGATTGGACTATGCATGGCCTGGAGGGGAGGGGAGAGGGGGGGTGTCAGATTTTGCTGCTGTGCTTGAGGTTTTCTTTATTCTCATTTGCAGAGTACAGCCTTGTAAAGCTTTTAAAGTGCTCCATATGTCCTAGTTAAGCCTCTATCTGATACTTCTATACTTACTGTATATATTTAGTTGGATTTCTAATCATTAGAGTGTTGTCCAATTTTTTATCAAGTTGATTAGAATCTTTTGAATGTTCTTTTTCGATTCAGGCCCTTTCGAGTCGCTGAAGGGTTGCATCAGCCTTTTTATATGCTTTGAACTGACAGACCAGCAGTGTTTTTAGCATACATCACATTCTTCATAACCTTTTTGAAATCAACTCCCTTTAGTTCACTATTTTCCCTCTGCCTAGCACACACAAGTCGTAACTTCAGCACTTCGACTGCATTACAATGCCACTGTATTACAATGAGCTTTGGGAAGGATTTCAAGGCTTTCTTCAAAGTACTCCTTTCTGCTGTATACTAAAATGAAAATTTGTTGTGCACCTCCGTGCCTTTGTTGCTTTTGAAATAGGAAAAAAAATACAAAGTTTTTTAAGCATTCCCCAATGGACTTCGGGGTTATGGGGTATTTGGAGTTTATATTGTCTCATCTCTCGTTTGGTTTTCTTCACCAACTAATTTATGCCCGGTCAGGGATACAGTCTTGGTAATCCTCCTGTCATTTTGATCCCTCTACATCTATCACTTTATGATTTCCCTCTTTCTCTCCCCTTATCCCTACACCTATATTTAACTCTATACCTGTCTTTTCAATTTTCCCTTTTTGTTTTTTCTTTTTGTCATCTATCTGTACTCTCAACATCTCTTCCTTCCTTTCTTTCTGCCAATCCTCCTACTCTTTTTTTTTTTTTCTGTCCTCTTCTTCATCTCGGTCACCTTCCTTCCTCTTCTGGTAGATAAACTTATAGGTTGTAGCTAAGAGGCTTATTGGGGAGATGCTTCTATAGGAAGAAGTGAAATGCAGCTTTGCTGGGTTATTGAAGGCTATATAGAGTGGACTAGAGAAAGGAAACGCACATGAATAAGAGTTGGACGCAGGTTTATTTACTGGTGTCCACATTGTGTATTTACAACTGTGATATTTAGATTATAACCTGTTTTATAGCTATGAAATACAAAGATATTGCCCACATTCAAGAATGTATTCGAAGACTCTTTTGTTACCAGCCACTGTAGAAGTCCTGAATAAAACTTTGACCTTGTTCTTTAGGAGGCTCTTAATGTTTGACACTATCATAAGAGATCATAGTAACTAATGTACAAAGCAGATTAACCTACCAGGGCTATGCTGGCAGTGGTGTCAAAGTGCAGCTTAAGCCCTGTTGGGAAAAGATTAGAATAACACGGGAAGGTGGGTAATATAATTATTACTTGAGCACCTCCCCACCTCTCTTTTGAATCACCAATGTCAGCAATTTACGCAGACTGTGCTTTTTAAAAGTAATGGCCAATAAAGTACAAATGTAAGAAAAAAAAATGCAAAAGAATAACCTACAGTAACAAACTACTGTCTGAACTAACAAGATTGTTGCCACACAGGAGCCTAAATGACTTTGCCATTTGTAACTTGTATTTGCTCTTGCAGTTATGCCGTTAATGCCGCTGCATGATGACGGATGACGGACTGATAGCTAACACTTTGCACTCGCTGTCACTTTCAAAACCAGATTTGTCCATTTCTGCCTTTCTTCTGAGTCTACACTTTTTTTCCTCTCACTCCACAAAACTTGCCATTATTTCCAGTGTTATAACATTCTCGTTGTGTACCAGCAGCATTTTCTGAATTAAATTATGCAATGAAATGCCGCTGACTGCAAAGCTAAGAGTGCATGCTGGCCAGGTGACACTGTGATAGATTGCATTTAGGCAGAGCCCGATGAAAAGTCCATCTCCTGCCCATCCCCTAGCCGACAGCCAGTTCTAAGAAAATAAAAGCACTCACCCTCACTTCCATCTGGCTGCTCAGCCAAAAGGTTGAGGAAAATGGTTACTGCCACATTTTTCTTTCTAGGTGTGTGCATTTGTTTTTTGTGTGTTCCTCACAAGAAAGACTTCCCAGTTATGTTGTACGTACTGTGTGGGCATTAGTGATACGTGCATGTATGCTAGTGTGTAGTATAGGGCTGGGGCGTCAATGAAATCGACTTCATCGATTTACAAACATATTTCGTTTTGCATGATCGCACAAATGGCTGCGCCCGGTCAAAGCATGGATTCCCCCGGAGAACAAGCTGCAGCTGAAAACCTCGCCCACGATCCTTTAACGCGTGGAAGTCTTCCAGACGGAGACCCTACAATGTGGCGCTCTGTAAGCTCTGCAAATTGGAAAATGCTCATCACAGCAGTACAACTGCTATGCACAAACACTTAGAGTGAAAGCACTTACTTTTTGTCGGCACCCAAGCGTGATATACTGTATAGGGATTATCAACATGTGGAACGTGTTACTGTTGGTCGTAGTCACTTAAAATACTTTTCTAAAGGTTTCTTCATCACCCTAATGTTAAAAGTTTGTTTTGGTCGTTACATATATTCGGTGTACTGTTAATGGCCATGTATCGTTGAGAAAAATGATTAAACTAATGTTACACTGTTGTTACAATCTGTAAATCGTTTCAATTATTTTCCTTGACCCGAACTAATGCAAAAATAATTTTGCCAGTGATTATCTTAACTGCATATTACTCCAGCGATGAAATTAATCCATGTCATAACCATTAAAATTTATACGGAAGCCCTGAGGTGCAAGTATTTTTCGGATTAGGCAGCTGACAATTAGGGTCTATTATCATGTTGCATTTGTTTTCAAGTGAAGATGCTTGAAAAACAATTCAAAATATTAATGAGATGAAGTTTAACTTACAATTATTGTTTTATTAATTGTGTAATAAAAACGTATCTTTACATTAATCCATAAATTAGTCGTTAGATTAATCGAATAAAAAAAAAAAAAATAGTTTGTGCAGCCCTAATGTGTTTTCCAATCACTTCAGCTCGTTTAAGGCCCGACCCCTTTGAATAACACACTCATTAACATAACTCATTCTGTGTGTCTCAGTCCGAAGCAAACGGGTTCATCACTCCAATGCATTTATTTAGCCTGTCTTGTTTGGGGTTTGGCCTTTTTTTTGTGGTTCAACTTTCATTTAGCAGGCCTACGATTATGTATAAGGATGTTGGTGGCATTGAGGCAGTGTTTGGGACAAATGGTCTGGTAAAATTGAGATCAATAGGCTAGCGGTATGAATAAGAGTGACCAATAAAAGAAGGGAAATGGGGAATAGAGCTATTGTCTCCTCATCCTTCCCTCAATTTCATAATGGGAAAAAAGTAACACTTGAGTGAGCTTGTTTGGCCACTGAGGACCTCCCT
Source organism: Bovichtus variegatus (assembly GCA_943593645.1). Classification (NCBI taxonomy): domain Eukaryota; kingdom Metazoa; phylum Chordata; class Actinopteri; order Perciformes; family Bovichtidae; genus Bovichtus; species Bovichtus variegatus. The sequence goes on along the minus strand of CALSCE010010667.1, from coordinate 3,395,213 downwards.
TTGCTTGAAAGTAAAAATGATATTCTTATGGGAAGTAGGGGAGAATGTATTCTTCTCTTGCTTCAGCCTTCTTATTGTTTCTCTCTCTCTCCAATCTTGTATACACTTTGTTTACTTTTTGTCTTCTTTTGCAATCACCACCTTGCTCTCTTAGCATGTTCTTTTTTCTTGCACCGTATATTTTTTGGCTTTACCTTGATACTTTTTTTTTTTTTTTTTTTATTGTGACCACCATTTGCTTTTCAAGTCTATTTCAGTTACCTTGAAAAATAAATGTGGAGATATGATTTGACCTTAAATGTTTCACACCCCATTAGTTTATGTGTGTTTTAACTACTAATGGAAAGGAAGGCACATGGCATCCGTCACCACCCACTTTGAATGTTGTCAGCCGATTTAAATGGGCAAACAAACACAGGACTCGACAAACTATGATCTTTTACTAAACCTAACCAAATAGTTATGTTTCCCAAATCTAAACAAGTTATTGTTTTTCAATTCACAAAGTTAACCACAGGTTTAAAACTGCAACCGTTTGACTTTCACAATGTGCGGTTAGATGCATTGTGGTCCATCTGAAGCATTAGAATGGCAGGGATAACAACTGATAATGGCCATTTAATGGGCTGATAAAATTCTAAATGGGTTTCTCGCTCTATGATTTTGCTGCCTTTTGGTGGATGCATTTAACTGCTATCGGCGCAAACGAAAGTATTTCTATTATTATTGAAAATTGTGCAGGGAAGTCTGTCAGTAGATACTTGAGGCATGCTGCCAAAATGTCCTTTTAGCAAGACAGCGGATCCCTACCAGCTGAGGTGTTGCTGACCTTTGACCTTGTGGATAAGCAGGAGATGGTAACCTTTATGTTGCATTAACCTCCACATTAACTCTTTAAAGCCTGATCTGTGTTGTCTAAATATGTTGTTTTCCAAACTTATATTGCATATTATAACACATATGCCAAAAATGCTAACATGTACCAATGTGTTTTACGCTCATTGTTAATTACATAGTGTTTACACTGTATATAAATTACAAAATGACAAAAAAATGTGATGGTAACTTAAAATTCCCAGAAATATCTTTAGGTTCAAGCTGACCAAATGTTTGAGTTAAGAATCCAGATGTATGTTTTCCTCATTAATTATGTCTCTAATATCAAAGTGTATGGTGTGTGCCTTAAAGACTTGGACTAAAAATAACTTCTCCACATATTCTCTCACATGTAAATAACAAGTTTTTTTTATCAATTTAACAGAAGCCTAGGATTTGGTGTTCTTAGATTCAAGCCAAGAATTTAGTCTAAGCGTTTCTCCATAGGAACCGCTCCAAGTTAAAATCTACAAAGTCACAGGTTTAGTCAGGCTTCGCTGGATTAGGACCAGGCCTTTTAAAAGTTATTTAAATTTAGTTTCAGATATGGCTGTAGCTCTCCTGTCAACTTTTAAAATGTGCTACAGAAATAAATGCTATTAAACAAATGGTCATTATCAGTAAGATCATCATTTTGGTAGTAGATTGTTGTTTTGTTTTTTTTAGCATTTTCTTGTTTTGAATGCCATGTAAATTAAATATTGGAATAAGAAAAAAAAAAAAAAACTAAATAAAAGCAACTATTTGCATTCTGTGGCGGCCATTATGTCAAACACAGTCACATAATTAAAAACCAAACACTGATTGAGTGCTTTCTTGTCCTGTATAAAATCAACCTTTTTATTAGGTGGTGTAAAATGTAAATGACCACCATCTTGACGAAACAAAGACATTTCATTGTATTCCAATTTGTTTCACATTACTTTTATATTGCAGCACAAACAGATGTGAAGTGTTCTGGTAATAATTATTATGCGGACTTTCTGCTGCACTAGACATTACATGCTGAAAAATACTCTATCCTAGATTCAAACTAAAGATGACAAAATCCTGCGGCTCTCTCTCTCTCTCTCTCCCCCCCCCCTTTCGTGTCTATTTTTCAGCTATACTAATAAAGGCAGAAAAAGACAAATAATTAATCAGAAACAAAGTGCAACAAGGCATTTATTCATTTATCACAGCAGGATCCGCACAACACCGATAAAATTTAAATATTATTTTTTATTATATATTATAAGTTCCTTTGGCTCGGTTTTCTTTTTGGCATTGATTAAGACTTTACACAAAAATGTTTGAGGAATTTTTGATTAATATTTGCTGCCCTGCGGTTGCGATGCTGCTCTAACTCTCCGTCTTCTCCATTGTGAACTGGTGTGAACTCAGTCTGTGTATTTAAAGTTCATATCAGGCTTCATTTAGCTTGACTTTGAAATCTGCTTTGTGGAGTAGCCATACCCTGGATATATTCCCTAGATTTGGGACCCTGGCTCTTTGTGGCATCCTGTGTGCAGCTGCAGACTAGTTTATGATAAACAAAACCGACATCTCTGAGAAATATAAATAGTTGATCTGTCCCTGTTACAACATCCCTGCCGACAGGGGTCCCCCTGTTTTTTCTCTCTCTCTCTCCACCGTCAGTGTGGCATAACCGCTCTGATGAGTTGTTCAGAAACACCATAAATGTGTGCAGCAGCTGCCATAAAGCCTCGCTCCCTACATGTCTTATTTATTTATCTCTATCTATCTATTTGTCTCCTCTCCAATACTCTTGAGGGCCAGAGAGGAGGAGCTTTAATGCCACAGACCTTCAGTGCTCACTTAGTGGGCTGGCTTAAGCCTGGACTTCTTGCTTTCTCAGCACTTGATCATTTGGAGAGGGAGAAGTACAATTGGAGGGAGTTATTTGGAGGATGGGGGCTAGAGGGAGATGAGGGTCGAGGAGCAAAGGAAAGGATTGCAAAGAGAGGAATAAAATGGGATACATGGGGATAAGAAACAGGAGACAAGGGATAGAGTGAGGAAGAGGAGGAGTTAGGGGTATCTAAAGAGCTGTGGTGTCAAATCAGCAGGCTGTTTCAGTTGAAGGAGACACGGCCTAGATACTTCACTGTTAATGACTGTACAGCCAGGCCAGGGTTTCATTTTGTCAACTAAGCCAGTGCCACATATAAAGTGTTATGCACACCTTGTGTCAATTCAGCCCCGTGTGTGTGTGTTTGTGTGTGGCGGGAGGGGGGGGTGGTTTGCAGGATTGTCAGTGCATCAACCTCAGTGTAGCTATGAATTGCACACATAAACCTCTAGTCTTTACATGGCATCTCTAACATGTTGTGGTACTTGCATCAGCTACGATGCGCAGCACCCCCAAAACACTATTTGTCTTTGAATGTTAAACATGGCCTAACAAGTCAACAAACCCAAAGCCAACAATTTTGTGCACATTCTCACCAATTTCTAGGTCATGCAGATTATGCCCCATGTTGCTTTGGATACTTAGATTACTAAATGGTCATTCAAATACGTCCTCTGCTGGCGCACCCTGGTAGAGCAGGGGCCTTTTGAAATCTGACCTTTGCCGCATGTCTTCCCCTCTCCTTTTCTGTCTATCTTGACCTATACTAATAAAGGCCATGAAGCCATAATAACGTCTTTAAATATACACCCACTTTAAACACCCTCTGCTATGTTCTTTAGACCCACTGTAACTCTGCATTTGGTACCATTTCTATTTCAAATATCGGAGCAGGAGTCCTCTCATCAACAGGATTGTTTGAGTCATCAGTCCTGTAAAATGAACAAGTGGTGTACCAATCCTGGTGCCACATATACTTGTACTCCAGACTGGGACTTAAACTCTGTCCTAGCAATTTGACATCTACAGGTTTCACCAGGAAACTGAAAGAAAGACAACCATTTGTTCCAAAACCATTCGTTTTCGTGGCTTGACAGTTGGCAATGAATGAAACCGATCCAATCCCCCCGAGCCTCTTCATTGCTCCTTTTGCTGACTTGAGACATGTAAACATGTTTACACCTGTGGAGAGTATATCCGCATCACTCTATAATAGATTGTGTGTGTGCGCGTGTATGAGTGAAAGACGGTGTTCGTGCATGAGCTGGGCCCAGATTAAGCTGTCACATAGGTTGTGAGTGGTCCCAGACAGGCTGATCAATGCGGGGCCAGCTTGCAGATAATGAAATGGTTAGGTCTCCCCTGATGCCTTTAATTGAACAAGTGTCGCTGGCTGGGCCCATCTGGACAGAAAGCATCCTGGGAATTGGGTGTTTTCATGTGGACAGTGGTCTGAATGGCTGGTAAGAGAGAGTGACTTTGGAGCCACGAGACCCTGTGAGTAGCTCAGGAGACAGTTAAGGGGGTAACATGTGGGAGGATAAACCTGCAAAAATATATTTTTTTGTTTAATATGCAGAGTCTGCACTGTACTGTAAATGTAATCCTGTTTGTGCATGAGTATGTGCTCCTTCTGAAAGGAATTACATTGTGCACTGTGATACTAAACATTCCAGTCTTTAAATTATCATTTCTCAGTTCAGTGAGGCTCTCCTCACAACTTGCCTGCTTTGTGTGTGTGTTTGGTAATCTCACATGGGCAGAGAGACGGGTTCTCTTTTTGTAGTGTTTCATCTAAGTCAATATTGTTTGACTTCATGTGGAGTTTTAGTTTTAGCCATTGCTATCCTGTTTTGGTGTGTGTAAGTCCTGTTCATATCTCTAGCTCTCAGGACCAGTGTAGGTGGATACTACTGCTGGCTGCAAAAAGAATAAAAAAGAGTCCAGCCACCACCTCTTACATGGGAAGTGCACTGCCTCTTCAGCCAGAACCACAACAAGTAAAAGAAAGTCTCCAAATGTGCTGCTTTCTTAGTACCCTTAAAATGTGAAAATGGAGAATCAAAGGCATTACCATAAACTGCCTAAGGGTATTGCTTCTGCTTGCAGGGAGAATTTAGTACAATCGAGGAATCCTTTTTTTTTTTTTTGCGTGTATGTGTTTTTCTGTTAAATTCTTTACCACTGTCAAAAGTCCTATTGCAAAATCTGCAAGCACTAGAGAGTGCAAGCTAAACAATTCAACATCTTAAGCATGTGGCCCTGTTGAATACGATAAGGTCAGAACTCCACTCCTGATTTAGAGGATACAGAGCAGCTCCCATCTGGACACTGACAAAAGCAGCCTCCCTCCTCACTAAGACCAGTCAATGAAGAGACCTTCTACCTGCCTTGTTCACTGTTTCTCCTCTCCGTCAGACAGAGCCCCTATACACTATTCATAAACTTGGGCAGAGGGTTGTCTGACCTTTTTGCTGAAATGTTAGGGCAAATTAGTTGTCAGAGTAGTGGACGTGGCAGCCATGCTAAGCCCTTCCTCCTGTCCCATACACCTCCACCATCCTTCTATTTTCCCCCTTTTTTCCCCCTGCCCTTTGTCCTCTGGTAACGTTAGTCCCACCGCCATGGAGAGACATTTCTGTCTCTGTTACTCTCTTCTGAATAAGGTGGGCAGACATGGTGCTAATTGTTTTGAACCATGATCTTCACACATATTCACAAAGTTTAGCACGAAGAAGCCAATACAAGTGATTCACACACTCTGAGAAGACTGGCCTTGAAAAGCATGAAATGCAATACAAAAAAAACAAAGTCATGAGGTTCATTCCTGCTGATAGCTTTTCCTCCCAGGTAAACTGTAGGTCAATCCTTTCAATCAGAAATGAAGTTGAACAAATCTCAACAGCAGTCTGCTGTGCATCTTTCGTGAATCACTGCCCTAATTCAGACTATACATCACAAATCTTTGAATTACTATCAACCACTTCTTACCCTGAATACAGAGCCGCTTATAATGAGCCCAAATGCAAGCAGCACCCTTTTAAAGCAGAGTAAACACTAAGCAGAGTCTACGCATATTCATTACCTTACGTAATGGCTTTTTTTAAAATAAACACCACTGCATTCAGCAAGCATTAGTTATTCCAGCATAGTAATTAGCTTCTCGAGACCACTTTTTGTGCATGCGTTACTGCCAAGGCACTTTTTTCATAACATAGAACGAGAGCAAAACGTTGTGGTTACTCAGGAACAAGACACACATTTATGAACTATGAGTTCACAGATTTGTACAATATCACATTATGGTTTTTATTTCTTTTTATGCTGCTGGATTTTAAAGCCTTGACTGAGAGTAGAGTGGAGAGAAGGGGATAGTAATGTGGCCATGGAGGAGCTCTGTTGCGCTTATGCCTTTTGCAGCTTTACATACTCTACTAGGTAGACTCTCAGATTTGATCCATCAGCCCAGATACAGGCAGGTTTTCTTTCCATGTTTACTTGAAAATACCCCTCATTTCCTCTATTCCCTTCTACTTGCCAATTTGTCCTCCGTCTGAACTTGATCTTATCTTCTGGTTCAGGGCTTAAACTCATCCCCTCTCCCTATAGGCCCCTTGCCTTTACTTTCTGACCTTAGCCTGACACTGATCCTGCCTTTTTGAAGACAAGCGAAGATCAAGTACGGATCAAGGGGTTAGTCGCTCTGGAGATTTATTTTTTTTTTTTTTGTCTTCCTTCCCTATCTGTGGGTTGTGTTCGTCTGTGCTCTGTGGGTTGATGAGTCCTGCATGCTAAACGTGTGCCGTAATTGGGTGTGTACCTGTTTACAGCCAGATCCAGCTCATCATTCAGCTTGAGAGGAAATCTATGGCAGGGTGATAAACATATTGCTAAGTAAGGGGATTGTAGGCCTGTGAGTGTCATTGCGCCAAGCTCTGTGTACATAGGATGACAGCACTGCACCCACAACTGTCATCTGAGGTCAGCTTTTTCCCCACCGTGGCAGCCAATATCAGCACGATGCACAAGTAAAGACCAGAGTATATATTTTCCCTCCTTCAAATGATTGTCTAAGTTTCCATTACATTACAGTTTATGTGCGATGACACGAACTGTCTTCACACACTCCAAAGGTTGTCGTGAACCGTACCTTCCTGTTTAAAAGTGTCCATATCCAGCTTCGAGTTGCTCAGCTTAAACACAATTATCGCTTCTCACCATCTCCACACACCGAGCAATGCAAACCAGACATTGTTTACCAATCAGTTACAGTCGCAATATCACATCCCGCCTGCCCTTACCGTTTACTGAAGGCCATGATTAAGTGCTATGATGGAAAGCATCAACATCCATTTCATCCATATTTGATGAGTCTCCCTCCTAGTGCACACAACAGGAGGAAGCTGTAATCAACATTCACACACACTGTGAATAATTATTTACCCAGATAATGGCTGTGTTTATGCAAGCACTGAAAAAGGTGGATTTTTTTTTTTCCCCTCCATGTTTTTTTTTTTTACTTCTATGATTAAGAGAACTCTGATTAGATAATAGCATGACTGATTTCCTGTTGTTTTTATCATAAGACTTGTTCAGGCTGCCTCCTGATCTGTCAACTAATTGTATTAGCCCCCTTCGCAGAAAGAAACATTTTGTCATGTCCAGGACAGCAGCACCAGAACAAACTTATCAACAAAGAACCTGGCATGTTGTCATGTGACCGTAGTAATGATATGGCATGATAACTGAGCAAGTGTCTATTATGCACTCTGCTCACACATAGTCTCAACAGAGGGGTAGATCATGGCTGCACTGAGCTGTGTTATCCTCAATTTCAGAGTCACCCTGTAAACCTTAGATTTTTATGAGCTAGACCCCATTTCTGCAGGGCAGCACCACATTAAAGAGAATGTGGATCCACAAATGAGGTCAGCAGAGCGGGCTGTTGCATTAAGGGCAAAGGATTCATGGTGTTTGACTCCTACCTATTGCAAATGGCAAGTATAGATTAGCATGTATAAATTGATACTGATTATTAGAACTAGTATATCAGGACAGGGTCACATTGACACTGTAACATACACTCAGTTTCCAATTTATTAGGTACACCTAGCTAAAAGTAATGCAGTCCAATACAACAGCTCTGCAATGAATCCTCCCTTCATGAAGATTATAAAATGTATTGCATTATCTGAGTCGTTTAATACTTGGTACTAGGGTTGGGTCAGTGTATAAATCTTTAGTTTTAGTTTTCTTTCAGACCAACTCTGCCATGTCACGTCTGGTCACCCCAAAAAACACATTCACTTTCACACACACACAAGGTGCGGCGTGCGAATCGTCTCACCGCTACTGAAATGTGATCTCTTCATGTTGCCGGCTGATAAATTGCAACAGCCTGTCAGACACTAGTGGCTCCGTTGGCCAATTTATAAACAAACATGACGCGGTCGACATGTGTTGCTGATGTAGGCTTTTTATTTTATTTGCCAGAACATGTCATAATGCGAAATACCGGTTTGCATAAAATCATACTGATTTAAGCTCGCACACCGGACCGGCTAATCTGGAAATGGAACCAACTCTACTTGGTACATGCTGACACTGACCGGTCCGACACTTACTTCAAGCCAAGTTCAAATTCTCCCAATTCATTCAGCTCTATTGGTCCTTCTGTACCTCATCTTCAACTAGAAGCACTCCATTGTTATGATAATATTACCCCCAAAAGGTAACATTGCCCATTCAGTGTTCTGCAATCTGCTAAATGTCTTGCTGACAATGTGAAACATCAAAAAGACGAGTCACTCCTAACACTGCTAATAAAAAGTGAATGGTATTTCACAGGCCGAACCCTTTTTTCTCTTGACAAAATCCCAACCCCACCACACATTTTGGCATTCTTCTTTTGCTCTTTTCCTTATTCTCTCATACTTCTGTCATTGCCTGCCACTGTTTAGTGGGCACAATGACAGCACTGACTGATGTAGGTCCAACCAACTTACGACAGGCAGACACATGCCCACTCTGGGCCTCTCGCCCTTTGGGCCCTCATCTTGCCAGCCTGTTTTCATTTCCTGCAGCCAGGCAGGTGGATAAAATGGATGATCACAGTTGTTTTTTTTGTCCCCCTATGTTGGGACTGGTGGTTGGTAATAAACATGCCCCCCCCCCCACCAGCCCTTGAAACCAAGTCCTGGAAAATGCATTATCCACATCAATCGAATTAATACTTCGATTCAGATCTATGGATCGTTACACCCTATCATCAAACATAAATAGTAGTTTGAATCGTAATCCACAATGCTTCAAATTTACTGCACACTAGTTTATGGGAATGGAACAATGTTTGAACTCTGGCATTTCCAGAGGTATGCATTGCAGCAGGACAACTTATCTTTCCTACATGGGAGTTTGAAGTCCATATTTTTGAAACAAGCTTTTTGCATCACACTCACAGGAGGGATTCAAATCAAACTGGTTTTAGAGACTCATTTAAAGTCGGCTTGATCTCATCTCACCACTACCCCAAGATGCCTTAAGAAAGAGTTGTTTAGAGTGAAATCACTGTTGAGTATATACTCTATGGAAATTGGTTTCCCAAAGAAATAAAAAAACACAAATAAAAACATACAGATATAAAAAATGTACAGCCATTTACACAGATGTACTATACTGTGATATACAAGTTGAGCAGCATGGATAAAAGTAGGGGCACATTTTATGTGTACTGCAATCCGTCTCCAGCAGGAAGGAAAGACAAACAAGAAAGCGACAAATGGAGTTTTAATGCTGAGACAAATATGTCTGATGTCCTGTTTGTGAACTTTTCTTCCCCCAGCTGTCTTGTTGAGTTTTTATTTGTCCATAGACTGGCATCACAAGTATACGGTGGTGGGAGCTGCTGCTCTAATTAATGAATGAATGAATTAATTAGCCTGAAAGTAGTGCCTACAAGTCTTGGCTTTTAGGACGATTCAGCTATTATCCCTCCAAATTCATATTGACCTTCTTTCCTTGTACTATTGATTCCAGTTTTAATAGAAATGGGAAGGACTCTGTGTACTCCACTTAAAGGTGTTGTTGCCATTACACATTGCTGCCCTTCCGTTTCACTCGACACTAGGTAATCTCTGCAGTGACAGTGTTTAAATGCGCATGCTTGTCTTTACATTTCACTCGTCAGTTTTTGCTTAGCTCTTTTTATATTATACAGTAATTCTGTTTGTTATCAAGGTAAGGTCTAGGAGGCAGCCGTTGACTGTTAACAGAGTGGGAAATGTAGTCTCAACATTAACAGAAATTAATTGGAAGTTTTATACAACTGTATCAGAAGGTAGCAGACGGCCACACTAGCCATTAGTCCACTAAGCAATCCCAAAGACCCTGAAGAGACCAATTTACCTGCTATTTACTGCCACAACAATCTAAATGAGAGACAGAGGACACCCGGAATGGCATATCATGTTATTGCCATTTCCCTCCTTAAATATTGACACCATTTGGGGGCCCCAACAGGGCTGTCCTCTTTGCCCCTGTTTTTTTGTCCAACCTCACCCTATAATAACCCTGTGTTATTAGAAGCAATTAGTGCTCTCCATAGTGAACTGTACACTTCATATCCACAGCTGCTAAACTCCAATGAAGACTACTTTCCCTCGGCAGCACAGATTAGTACATCTAAGGAGCTGAGTCTCCAAAGTAACAGGTGCACTGTTTATCCCACTCTTAAAGCAAGTCTAATAGATGTCTCAGCTCTTCATCTCTCATGGAAAATATCTGAATGTTGTGAAAGCTCAGTTCTGCAGCGGAGACGGTCTATATAACCCACAACATATTAATGAGAAATGTTATGTGAGCAAGTGTAGCATCACAGCAGTTGTTGTGCATTTTTGGTCCTTTCAAATTTCTGCCAGTGGGTGATGCACCCTGTTTGTACTCGTGTCTCTCATTGTGGGCTGTTGTGGGTGAAAAGATCACATAAATAACAAGCATAAATTTCAGATGCCTCAGTCTTATTGTAGTCATTCACTAGACCCAGGTCTGTTTGAGATCACCGTTTGTACAACCACTGTTGGCAGAATGCATAAACTATGCTGGGCCCAGAGCTTCTAGGGTCATTAGCTTTTCTGTCTCCGTCAGTGAGTAGATTTGTTCCTGTATTGGAGCTGTTTCACACTGTGCTCTGACTTTCAGACATCCAAAAAGCTCTGTGCTGCCCCCATTAAATTGGCAGCTGCTTTTATGTGACCTGAGCAGCCAAACCCTCAAAAAGAAAGTCCTTCTTTTGAATTATGAAGCAGCCAGGTGTGCGTGTGGGAGGGGGTGGTATCATTATGAAAATGTTTTTTTTTTATGAAACTTTCTGGTAGACTGTGCTTGGTCTCAGTTTAGTTCTGCCTGTGTAATTGTCATTGTGGTGTGAATGCTCTCATCCTAGCCGAATACACACACAAGCATGCAACATAAGTTGGCATGTGACTTGCTTAAGCACACAGAGATGCGGCTGCATACAACAACAAAGCTATTATGCAGTCTAGAATTTTGCACTAGCATATTCTTTGCTTACAAATATTGAGCAGTTTTTTTCCAGTTCAAAAATAGGATAGAATACACCTAGGGGAGTAATCTTTTTTCTGTACCACAACATGGACCACATGCATACATATTCTAATGGCCCCCATTCTAGTCCATTATGTTATTATTCTCCCTCTATATAGAACCACGGAAGCGTTTCCTTGTATAAGAATTTAGTTTTTGTTTTGGTCGTGGTTAATGCAGGAAATGTAGACAGTCACTTGCGGAAGTAGCTGATACAGGCCATGAAGCAGGATTGTCATCTGCAGTGTTTCATATATATTCTCGTAGTTGTTTACTCAACCAGGTGGCACCAACCCCCGGGTGCGGTAAACAGTGGAGGAGGTTTACGTCAGAGAGAGGGGGGAAGCCATAAGAAGATGAGAGGCATTTGAGGTTTAAGAGGGAGACGGCAGGGTACAAGAAATCACAACTCTGCTTCCCTGCTTATTCATACAGAGCTCTGTATGGAAGCCCCATTGGTGTTTTTAATAAAAAGAGGCATCACTCAAAACTAGGCGCTGACACATTCTACCTCCTATCTACGTGTTCAGGTTTTTTTTGTGGTCCCTACTTGCACTTGCATTTCCCCTTTCCTCCCGCATCTCTACCTTCCCTTTCTCTCTTCATGAGATGTCATCAGACACCTAATGAATATTTCATGACACTTCTTTACCCCTGTGCAAATAATGGATGCTATGAAAATCGTAAATGCATTACTCTTTATCCTTGAGCTGTCTGTCTGTCTGTCTTTCATCCTGTAGAGGTATCAATGGTATATATTCATACACAGTTCATTGGCTTCATATCAGGTCATAACCGGAGTACATTGACCCACTGGGTTTTGTTTGTGCCAGATGTCAAACCCTAAGCTCACTACATGGAAAAGGAATTGTTTGATATGTGCAGTGACAGAAGTACAGCTCTCACAGACTGGTATAATTCACTTGAGGTGTAGTTTGACGATCCATAATGCATTATAATAAATATAACTCATAGTAAAATACAATTTGAATCTAGTGTTACTCTGATAAGAGGTTATTAGTAGAGCTGCATAGTCCTGGCTCAAAAATAAATGTCAATTTACTTGCCTGACTTTTATCTGGTAGGGGAAGGAATCATCTTGATTAATTTCTTTTATGTTTAGGTAGTTGGTGCAGCCGTTCTACTCATCAAATATCCAGGAAATTGGACTCGGATATGAGTCATCAGAAAATGAAGCATCCAGGGGTTTTAGTTCCCAAATTAGCTTGGCTTTATTCAAGGGTGATGCTGGCCAGCTTGAAGTTTTCCTTTTGCTTCATTTCCCTTTATCTTATTGAAGGCAAAGCAGAGATGCAGACAATTATTATAGATGACTTAGTAAGATCCTTATTTAAAAAAAGCTTTTATCTTTTGTCCATTGTTCTTCGGTGTGACAGTGGCTCACTTTGAGTGTGCTATTCTGTTGTTTCAATGTCTCTGTGCATTGCAGTGAACTTAGATTTGCTCTGAAGGAAGTCGTGGTTTCTCAAGATTCCCACAGCTGCAGTGAAGTGTGTGGTGTACGAGCAAGTCAGAACTCAGAAGCTATTATAGGCCATTCAGTGGCATTTAATATGTTCTGGCTTTGTGTCTTCAATGGAACCGGATTGCTGACTACCATGACTCGCAGACAACTTTTGTAAGGACAGAAGTCTGGCTGTTGGCAGTGTGGTTTAATCTGACATAGTGATAATACAACCATTGTCTGTCTCCATGCACTTAGTGATCAGAGGTCATATTCACATGTAGTGTAGTAACCTGTATAGGGTAATGCTCTGCTGAAGGTCAGTATTCAGATGTCCTTATTTTGGAATTTCTACACTTCCAGAGGCTATATTGTGTTTGTTTCAGTTTGAGTCACGATTTTGAACATAATGATCTCTTATTTCCACTTCCTGCTCTGCTGTTAGTTTTGCTGTGGGAAGTATTTTGAATGCACTTGTGTACAAGTAAGCAGCCCACTGGAAATGCAGTCGGTTACCCCTATACATGGCCAGGAGATCTTCATTCTCCAGGAGAAATCCAGCTGGGAAAATCAAGAGTTCTCTAATCCTCCACCCCAATTATGGGAAACAGGTTTACTGTATACTTGATGTTTCAGAAGTCAGCTCACTAGAGAAAGCCGACTGTAACTTGGTTACTTAAGTCAGGGTTTCCAACAATGTTCTGCAAGCCCTGGCGATGCAAGATGTTTATTAAACTAAGGTAATAACATTAGCGAGTGCGTTTGAGAGAGAGACACACGGAGAGAGATATAGAGAGAGAGAAAAGAGAGAGCGCGTTTGTGTGACGGCGAGTTGTTAATTATGATTTTAACTGCCAATGTGCCACCACCGCAAATCATCTCCGTTCAGCGTAATGTGGCGAGCAATCGCCGCCAGTGTGCAGAGGGTCGAGGAAGTGTGTGTGTGTGTCTGTGTGTGTGTGTGTGTGTGTGTGTGTGTGTGTGAGAAGTCAGCAGTAACATATCCGTGCAGTTCATTTGTCAGTGAATAAATGCTACAATTCCTCAAGACTCCCTGCTTGTGGTTAGCCACGAAGCTAGCAGTGACAGCCTAACAGCTTTTTAAGTGCGTAAATGCACTTATTGTACACAAGCAAATTAATGTTTTATTAAGTAAAATGTCCTCATACATCCTTTGAAACAAACTTTCCCTGGAAATGGGTACTTTATTCTATTACAGCATTTATTCCAAGTGTCTCCCTATTTTCTCTTCTCACAGTGGCCAATCAATAGCTAATGGACACTAATACAAAGAATAGAGCAAATGTCACACAACATGAGTACCCAATCAGCCAGTGCTTTTCAAATCAAATCTACTTCAGTCCGTACTGATTGAGGTATGTGGCCTGATCAAGGCAATTATTGCCCCATGTTACCTTACCTCATATATGTTATACATAAATATGTTCCTCCTAAGATGATGGAGTATGTCCAATGTCAATTACATGTGCACAAACTTGTAGATCAGAATCAAATTATGAAAAAAGCCCAGATATTAAATTTGATTTAAAAGATGTGATTATCCATTGTGCAGCTGAAATCAGCCCACACTTGGTCTTTTTAATGGAGAAATCACCTCCTTTAGCAAATTCATTCATATATTCTCTATTGTGTCTTTAAAGCATGTATGCTCGAAATGGCTTCTTCTAATGTTTTCAAGTCTGAAAGAGTAAGAGACACCCACAGTGTCTGCACCACTTTTGATTGACTCCTATTTTCCAAACCGACACATGAAGCGCTGCTTCTCTTTGATTGCTTGGCAACAAGGAAACTCATCCATATTCGTATGGTTATTCAACAGCTTTCCAGAGTGAATACATCTTTTAAAAAAAGTTTTAATTTCATCAGTAGCACGCTGTATACAATGAGGCTAGACATTTCCCTGGATGCACCTACACATTGCAGCCATGACATTTAACTCAGTTTTCTTTGATTATCTAGCGGAGAAATCTTACATGAAGCATTTAGAGAAGGAAGGATAGAACAGGGCAGGAAGAACACTGGAGAGGTTTCCGCCACAGAGAAACAGGTGAGGACTCTCCTTAACCACTCGCTATGAAGGTTATAGAGACAGAGAGGAGGATGAGCCTTGATGGTATTTGTTTTGCAGGGTGAGCAGCAGGGTAAAAACACCCCCACGCCTTGACAAATATCAGGCCAACTTGGCAATCTGACGCACACACCGGGCCACTGTGGGGTCCTTACCATGGGATTTATTCTGCCTTTGCTGTATAAACAGTTTCTTATCTTATCGCTTCTCTGTCGGCGTCAGGCCTGCTCTGACGGCATGTAGCTTTAGAGGAGCCATCGTTAGGGAAAACTATGCTATGTTCACACAGCAGCCATTCAGATTCTGTTTTCCTCCCCCATGTGTCACTGACTGTACGTTTGGGAATCAATGTGAAGAGCAAAAATCTGGACAGCAAGGATGCAATTTGTGCTGTCTGTTAGAGCAACAAAAAGCAATAATTTGGAGTGCTCATTTCAGCTTGGCGATCCAGTCGACTATCGAGTTGCTTGCTTGATTTGTACTTTGAGATTCCTAAATGAAATCCAAACCCAAAGGCACACGTCGTGATGAAAATATGGAAGAAACACAATCAGTATGTCGTTTTGGATATTGTTGGCAGTTGATTATATCCGATAATCTACCTAAGAATAGATAAATAGACATCAAAGTAATTGCAGCAATGAACATAATTTTTAGATTTGAAAACTCTGCAGTATGAACATACCCTCTGAGCTGTAGCACCCACGGAAGAAACAGAATTGAGATGCTGCTGTACGCTATCCTGAGTGTGTGCTTGTGTATGATTGCAGTTGCTAGTGCGCGGTTGCACGCACATGCTCACAGGCAGGTCCGTATTTACAGCAGGTAGAGATAAGAACAATCAGCTCAAGTGTGTTGTTGCTTTAAAAATATTCCACAGTGAAATTACAAGATAATCATCATCACTACCACTTGGTATTATCTGCCATGGTGTGCTTCAACATCCTAAAACGGTGGAATAGAAAAACATTCTGCAGGGAACTGATACAGCAAAACTAACCTGTGTGAATATAGTGCATCATGGCTACAACTCCCTGTTAGCAACTGCTTGTGTGAACAGATGGTAGGTTAGTCATGCACACACATGCACATATGCATACTCCAGAGACTGAGAGCGATTGTAATGGAACTGTCCGTCAAGACAAATCCGTGACAAACATGGAATGTTTCAATCTATTCCAGCGGACAGAGGGCTTTCAAGAGGGTATGATATCAGCAATGAAATGTCTTCAAAATACAGATTCATAAAGATGGATATTTCAGGCCATTCCGGAATATTTGAGTCTTTTCAGTGCTTCCAAAAGCAATCATACCAGTTAATTTACTCACATTTTTGATATAATAAATATTTGAATCAGCCAGGCTGAAAAGTGTAGTTGTGAAACTGCAACTGGGCAGCAATGCTTTATTTAGACGTTGCTGCTAGCTTCATTCTTTATTGGATCCTTCTTAACCAAATTTGAAAAATGGTGAAGCAAACAATTTTTTGATACAAGGAAATGTCTCACAGATAGATGACATGACAAACAACATATGGTGCTGCGGGATCCTTTCAGGCTTATAGTACATGTCTGAAAAGGTTTTTGTTTTTTTGCTCTATTTGGTTTTCAACGTTTGCGTACTATTTGTGTGTGCATGTGCTGTATAAGAGTGTATCTGTTTGTGCGGAAGGTAAAAGGGTTATAAATCAATGTCTCTGTGTGTGACCATATGTTTGTGTTTTTCTTGCCTTCTTGGCCCGTTATGAGACTCTGCCCGTTCTGACAGTTGGAATAGATGGCAGTCATTATTTATGATGACGTCCACTCGTCTGTGTGTGTTGTCCCCACGCTGGCTGTCAGCTGCCACAATAAGGTAATCGCACATACGGCTAGAACCGGGTAGATAAGTGCCTGTGGTAAATAACTGCAACTGTGTATTCTGGTGCGTGCGCCACAGATAGAGATAAAGATAGGGACATGGATGGAGTCTTCTCCACTCTGATCACATGCATGTACCAGATTAGATTTCCAATTTATATCTGAGAAGTCCTTCAGTCTGAGGGTGACGCTCAGCTGAGTGTGGTTGTGTTTCCCATATAGCATTTCATCATCATATAATTATTGTAAACAACCATCATGGGGACAATTTTCTGTCTCTGTAGCTGTGTGTACTTAACTTTGCAGGCACCTGCTTTTATATGGCAGTAACTCTGCTGGATTGCTTTAACCAAAGAGATAACTTTTCTTCTTTTTTTCAAACTTTGAGCCGCTCCCACTTTTCTTTTAAATCCGGCTTTTTTCAATGTTGCAAAAAGTCAACTTTTCCAGCCGGCTGTGAGCTATCTGGCTGTGTATGGTTTGTGGGACCCGTGTACCCATTGATGTCCTTGCTGCTCCATAGAGATGGAAACGTTGGCACAGCCTGAGTCTCACAACGCGCTGCAAAGATGGAGACTGATGAGTCGTTAATGGCCCATCAGCACAAACAAAAGGATCCAGACACTCTTTGCCCGCAAACCGCCAACTTTATGCATTATAGTAGGACAATTGTCAGGAGGACTGAAACGAGGATATAGACCAGGACTTAGCGTGTGTGTGTGTTTTGAGTGAGAGTGACAGAGTGAGGGAAAGAGAAGGTGAAAAGGTGAAAGGTGGACTATTGCATGCAATGTTTCTGTAAGTTGTTAATAACTTAGTCTGAATGTTGCTTTATTACTTTTTGACCAACCCTCCCAAACCTGTGATCTTTTCTAAAAAGGTTATTCAAACCCGTCTGACCAATGCATCACTTTCCACACTGACAACATGATATGTGTGTTTGGCTGTGACGTTACTGTCCGTGCCACTGTGTGAGCAACTTAAATCCATCATGCGGCACGTGTGTAAATATGACCGGCAAAAGATCGGACATATGACACTGATCGATCTCCGATCCTATTCAACGCTACAGAAAGATCAGAAAGATGTCATTTTCTTTAGCTCAAGCTGATTAATGATCTGTCATTCTCACATCAAAAGTGACACCTTGGCAAGAGCAGTATTCCGTGTTTTGGAAGTTTTCTTTTATGAAAAACATTTTTACTTATATTCAGAGCTAAGATGTATTTAGTTAAAATGTCTGTAATATTTTGTAGCTTTAAATTGCTATTTTAGGAAATATCTCTTTTTTTTGTGTGTGATTTACAGTGAATATCCTAATGTTACACTGAATTTACCTTATTTAAGACATAACAGGCAGTTTCAGATTCAGGCATTTGAAAGTGTCAGAAAAGTCTGGGAGCACTTTTAATCCAAATTTAAATTACAATCCATCCGGGAAAGTCACTCACTTATTTTTGAACAGATATTTTGAACATGAACCCTACACTAAACATCCTCACACTTCTCTGTCACAACACCATATTTATACCCCTTTGTAGAGTGCGAGCTGCTATGGCATACACCAGATTTGCCCTAAAGCACTGTGTGTGTGTGTGTGTGTGTGTGTGTGTGTGTGTGTGTGTGTAAGCGTAAGCGTAAGCGTAAGCGGGTGGTGCTACAGGAAGGACGAGGTATAACAGAGGAGATAACGGAACCCCACTGAGGTAGCGGGGGGTTTGTTGGGCTTCAAACCCTCTCCACTCGCCACTTTCTCTGTGTATTTCTCTCTCTTTGTCTCTCTCCTTCCCCTTATGCTGACATTTTTCAGGGCTGTGTGACGCCATGAATGACAACTAGGGGCTCTTTGGAGTGTATGTCGGCAGAGTGGCCTGGCTGAAGGAGATAAGGAGAGGAGGCCGCACACATGCACACACACGCCCACACACACACATACATATTGTCCATGCTTAAAATTAAGGACACAGAGACCTCCATACACAAAATCCAAAGGAAGTCCTAGTATCATTCTAGAAATGTTTGTGTAATTTGTGTAATATGTATATGCCACTCACAGCCACACATTGTGGACATTTCCGTAAGCTTTTTTGCGACCCATTGTTGTCAGTGGCTATACCATCAGCTGGCAGTGTCAACTATTATCAAACTGAAAGTGACATAAATTCATATTTAAGGTGACATCTTATGGAAAAACTCACGTTTTAGGGTAAGTGGAGTGCCTACTAACCCACAAACTGTGAAATAAGACAACCCAGTCAATTTTATGTGGTCTGCCTCAGATAGAAAACATACTTCCCCTCCCCCATCTGAATGTCTCCGCCGAGCCAATCACAGCACACTGGGCTAAAGAGATAGGCGCCTGAACGGAGCATTTCAGGGCTAATACTAAGCACCTATGGAGATTAATTTACAAGTTACATTAAAAAGTTTGACATACTGGTTGTAGTTTCAGCTCTGATGCACATGTACACGTGTTGCTTTTCCATACTCCATCACTTTGTGAACGCACTTTTATTGCACCACCAGCCATTCGTTTCTCCGTCAGGGTATGACATAACAGTTTGCATTTCAGCACATGTGCATGATCGCAAACATATGCACAGACACACCTGTTACGTCACACTACTCCAATACTGTGTGAAAACACTAAAAGCATTTCAACAGTGCTCCCTATAAGCACAGATGCTCATTATTATGTATAACCATACACAGTAACTCGGGTGACGCACTCACACACACTAATATTCTCTGCCGCACCAACGTAGAGCCCCAGCCCCAGCTTGCCGCCCTGCCTCGGGGATGTCAGTGGCAGATGGCGCCTGTTCAGAAGTGCCGGGTACCCAGATCTGTTGGTTGGAGCCCCGGGAGGCGCCGTTGATCATAGAAATGAAGTGGAGATGACACTGATCACTCTTCCGCCTCCTCCCCAAGCTCCCTCACTTTCAGTAACTGCAGTGGAGCCGAGAGATACTTAATGTGCAGAAAAGGTGAGGAGAACGGAGGCAATATGGGAGGTGAATGCAAACAAACAAATGGAGTCAGTGTCTGGGGGAATTGGTACGCAGACAAGGCAGTTCTACCACCTTGTTAACTAAAAACAACACACACAAAAGGGTTGAATTGTCAGTGATGAGCCTGGGCGGAGAAAAAAAAAAAAAAAACTCACCTTGATTGATTTTGGTATTTCTGAGGCAACTCTAATTATATGCTTTTGTTACTGACACTGATGAAATACTCAGAAACTGTTATTGATTTGGCTGCCTGACTCTTTTTCCAAGGCAGATCCATTCCCCTACAGCTGGTATCAATCTTTATCCCAGTTTCAGGTGCCTTATTTGGTCTAACAATTAATTTTAATTACTGGAGCTTATATGGAAATTGATTGATCTGGATCCCTGTGATATGGGCTATTTCTAAGACACTACCTCATTTTCAGCGTAGTTCAAAATTAATATAGTGTATCGAATTTATTCTTCAAATGAAACGCGGTACATCGGTCCTGATATTCTATTTTTTCCACTAATTATCGCAACCTGTAAATAAGACATATATATAATAAGTCATAGGTCTGTAAACGCTTTGGTGTTAAATACACCTACTAGCTTTAAAATCAAGGCATTCATTTCCATTATACTCTTACTGTCAGTTTTCACTACTACATAATGTCAAATGACAATATGTCATTGCAACATGTCAAATCAACATCAATGCGATTGATGTTGATTTTCACCACTTCCTGCACATCATGATTCCTAACCTTGCGTTAGATGGATTGAGAATCACTTGGAAGGATGCCAGTCATTTTGCTATATTTTGCTGGGGCCTCAGATTCTTAAATGCTGTCATGATTCTGCGTATTTGAAGTGAGGCTGTGTACATTTATACTGGTAAAATAGTCAAACCTAATATTAGAAAGTTCAACTCTGAGTTTGATTCTTTGTCTAACACGGCACCTTGGTAAGCAGATAACTGCACTCAGGCCACACACTCACGCCACACAGCCCTTCCTAAAGAGCCCCACCAGAGAGGAATTCATGGCCAAAGGAGTGTATCCCATTGAGAAAACAGCTTCCTTTTTCAATTTTCCCTCCTCCCCTGTTGAGATAAAGCTCTTTCCTTTGGTATAAGACACACTGTATAATTGCATATAATTGGATTTAACCGTTCAGTGACCCTGTGGTCAGTTTGTTGGACTTGACAGTAGATAGCCAGAGAGAGACCATCTTGGTTAATGTGTTTGTATACTGTACACATCAGTGAGTACATTTTAGGCTTTTAAAAGAGAAGATGATCCCGACAAGTAATGTCAGCCTGATCCCTAGCGACCTGATGTCAGATACTCAACAGTGGTCTTTAGCTAGTCCTGACACAGCAGTGCACATGTCCTGACTATTTAACACATGCTAATGTTATCACTCGTCTGGATCACCAGAATCAATCTTTTTATAGTGTCACATAATAGGAAGTTCTAATAAGCAAAGGAGAGCAGTGGAGGGCCGCAGGGGATTTCAGTTCTTTGTGCCTCGAGCCGACACATTAGCATTCATAGAGTATCATGGATTAGAGCAGTAATCCTCAGGAAGCTTGTTTTTTTTTTCAGATTTTTCACGATATCTTTGGCGCTAACCAGTCATGGCTTTGGTGTTTTTACACTGCACTGCACAGAGACTGTACTTGTATCAAAGAGTGGAGCTGATACTGGGACATCTCCGTTTATGTCGTTCTTTTTCATGGTACTCTTTTTACTTTTTTCTGTTTCAGTCACAGTGACACTCACTGTTCATGCTAACTGTTAACTTTGTGGTCCAAATACACTAGAAACAAAACCAAATCACTCCCTGCCAAAGGCTATATTAACCTATGGAAGACCCAAAAGATACTGCTTGTACAATATAGAAAATCTAAGAGTTCATGAACTAACAATGTTGATGGGTTAGCCTACCCAACTTTCTGGTCAGACTCTTTTTTTTTTTAAACCAGGGTAATATCCAATTCAAGCCTAACAATTGCGATGGAAAAATCCATTAGTATCTTTTCTGCCCTCCTCAACTTGTAAATTGGTGACCAAGTAATGACCCCTTGCCTCTACACACAATAATGGACAAAGGCACATATGTAGGGGTTTCTCTCTCATGTGCGTTCTGAGCCACTAATCCAGTTTCCTCTTGGCCCCCTGGGGATGAGCTGATCCAGAGGGGACTGGTATTCAGCAGCAGGAACACTGCTAGGAACTGCACCATGGAGGGGATAAGGGCATTGAGTGCCAAATAGCTGGTGACTCTGGAAACACCAAGCCCCTCTGATCTATCGCCAGATCCTTTTAAGGAGGTGGAGGTAGTGGGTGGAGGGCAGAGGAAGGTGGGCTTGCAGATCATGGAGGTCGGGCTATCCACCACCCGAATCAAAGTGAAAATAATGCTTTGTTTGAAGCAACCTACAGCTCAATGCTTCCTTTTTTTTCCACTTTTTTTTTCAAAAGAAAAATCCAAAGGATGCAAAAATAGCCCAGAGAACAGATTGAGTGGTTTTCTTAAAGAGCTGTCGTGGGGCTCGAAACAGCATGGCGAATCTGAGGATGAAGTAGTGACAGATGGGATCAGTGGAGCCTAGCATAACAGCCCTGTCCGATTAAGCAATCATACACTCTAGGAGTGCTAGCCAAAACGACGGTGCTGGTGAGGGTTTTAGCGCTAGTAGCGTTGACAATATTTACTTGAACATACAGTATCAAAGTCCCATGGGCATTAGCAAAAGTACACCTTTGCACATGCATACACGCATCAGGTGTGGCTGTGAGATAATGTGGATTTCTCACACCTGAGGCTTGTATTGGTCCTCGGGGTAACTGGCTACTCCAATCAGTTTTTCTTGTTATTCTGGATAACCAGGTGCCAGAGAAATGAATATGATTATATGATGATATGATGTGTTTTTGCATCTCTCTTTTACTCATTTTGGTCCCCCAAAATAAATATAACATTCTCTGTCTGGTTTCTAGAGTACTACTGTTGGTTCCCTTGTGTGATTTTGTACAACTAGTATTTCGATTTGCTTGTTTTAGATGATAGTAATATAATAAAATGCTAATTAATGCAGGCCTGGGTTCGTTCCACTCGTCTGCACTTCATCAGTGTTATGTATGCTGACAAATGCTAACAGTTAAACAATACAGCCTTGGCAATGTGGACTTAATGGGCTATAGGATTCCTGACTAGGCTTTATAGAAAGGATTTACCCCCCAAAGGCAATTTCACTGCAGCGTAAAGATTTATGAAAAGGCTAGGTTTATTCCATTGCCCTATACCTGCATTCTCTGATGAGTTTACCTCTGTGGGCAATGAACCAGGAGACAGTATTTTGTGAATAGCATTACTGATTAAAGTGCACCCTTAATATAATTACTGAATTCTTATTCGGTTTTATAACTTTATTCAAATGCAAATCCCCTTGACTTTTTAGAGTTGAGCGTTATGTATTTGGATAGATAATGTAATAAAAACACACAATGGCAATCTTAATTGCTTGGAGAGAAAGACACATTGACAGGGAAAAGTGAGCTCCGCAGTTAGGCCATATAAAAAAATTAAAAAAAGACAAAAAAAAAAAGACAAAAGAAGAGGGGATGATGAAGGTTAGGAAACCGGGTGAAAGGAAGATAAAGTTGGGCAGAAAAAGAAAAAAAAGAAATTACCAAGAAGACATTATCAATAGATGAGAATGACAGTGGAAGAAAGAACAGGAGAATGTGAATACACCAGTATGGCCATCGTCATGGTAGAAAAGATACTGGAGCCAGTTGCCATGCCAACAAGGGTCGGACTGCGGCATCTCATGGATTTGTCCACGGAAGGCCTAACAAGTGATGAGTGACTTTCAAGAGAAACAAAACAGTTCTCTAATGTTGAGGGGAAAGAAATGGATTTGTGTCAGTCTTTTCTCTTTCACCTCAACGTTCTTGGGCCGGCTATAGTAGCTCATATATTTCAGGGTGATATAGCTGACACTTCAAGGTGGAACACTCCACATCGCTAAAAGAAAGATTATTAATGAAGGCAATGATGGGTTTTAGGCATTTGGAGGCAGGTTGGAGGGTGAGCAGAAATATGGGTTCTGCTTAACCTCTGCTCCACTGGTTACATTTATGTGTAACCTTTTGTCTCAAAACCCCTTGCTTTACTGATACGCCTTCACAAACACACACACACTTGATGTTTTTTGTTTCCTTTTTGTCTTTTTAGTTGAGTTTTTTCTCAGCGCCCATCATTCGTGAAACCCCATTCCAAACAGAGCTGGGCTATTTCACAGCACAGCGGCACCAGACGTCTCCTACATTGTGTTTAACATTGTTGAAATATTTGTTTACAAGGTTCAGTGCCGTTTAATTTTCTTGTGATCAGCTCTCTCTCCTCTCTCTCTCTCTCTCTTTAGCTCCTTCTGCTCGCTCGAACTCAGGAGCCCTTTTGTTTGAATATGCAGAGGACTTCTCGCTCGCTGGTATTTGTTCAGTTTGCCTAATTAGAGTTTGGCGAGATGAAGGCAAGCAGCAGGGCTTTTTGCTCAGCGGCTGAAACTAAACAAGATACTGTTGTCTCTGGGAATTTTATTTTCATTTATTTTTTTAATTTGTGTCCTTAATTTAGGCTTGAGCTCTACCATTTTATGGCATGGCTTCACTTTCAAATGAGTGTATACATTATTTAATAAAAATGTTAAAACTTCTTACTTCTTCCTACATTTGTCTTTTGACATTTCCCATGGTCTTAGACCACATACAATCACTCACAAATATTAAACAATGTTCCCAGTGAAGGTTCATCTTAAGGATGCCCTTCAATCTTCATTTTCATGACAATTCATAGCTTACAGTCACGAGACCGCTAGGGAGACCTGAAGGGCATAAACATGGCACGTCACAATAGGAACTCCATAGAGCTTCCGCACAAGTCTGTCAAATTTCTCTACGACCCACAAGTGTTGAGATCAGAAAATTAAGTCATTTTAAAAGCGGTTAAGTTCCTGCTGGAGCTGTTCTTTGGCGATGTTTCTATATCTTGGGGAGAATCCATCCCCTTATACTGCTGCCAAGATGAAAGCCTCCAAAAGTACAGACAGTTATCTGTACTTACAATCTGGATGAGTCGATAATGCTGTTTTTTGGGAGGTTAAGGGACCAATAATTCTTCACCCGCAAAGCAAAGATGAGTGCTAATTGAATAGCTACCTAGCTTCGGTTGCATTGGTGGTCGGTGTCAGTGTAGTTAGCTAATGCCGTTAGCTTTTCTAGGGCAGTAATATTTTTAGTTAAGATGACACAACATCTTTTGACATAGATGTAATATAAACTTTTCATTGTCATGTTAACCATTCCTGCAGTTTAAATGACCCACCATTGACAGCCACTGCGCTTGTATGGCAGGTGCAGGTGAAATGTGCTCGCCAGGGACACACATGCAATTGCTTGTTCTTGTCTTTTATGTTGACCCCAGGAAGAATAGTTGTTACTGCGGTAAAGTAAAGTGTTTTTTTCCCGTACTGAGACGGATTGTGTAAAAACGCTGCCCAGGCTTTTCTCTTTAGGTTTGTGCATCCAATTAAACAACAACTATCTGGCATGTTGGTTAACAGTGTGGTAAAAGCTCTGCTGTTGTTGGCAGCAGTGGAAGGCAGTTTTTTGTTTTCATCTCCAAGTAGACGTTCCCATAGGGCTGAGACGTCACATGAAAACCATGAATGCCTTTATAATATATAATTGGCCTATTTTTAATTTTCAAAAATGCATTGGTTAGTTCATCTGCTTTGTTAATTCATTTTTGCTTTGAGGACAATTAAAAGACTAAGACCAATGAGACTAAACTACTTAATGTTATTTTCTTGCACAATTCAGCTTGCTGAAGAATGTTCCAGCAACTTCTTCAGAACCATTTTATTCACCACAGTGCTGCAAAGAAACACCATTTTGCTGTTGTGAGTAAGGGGCATACTCCAGTCGGGACTTTCCAATCTCAGTTAAATCAAGTTGTGTATTGTTCCCCACAAAGAGGATTCCAGCCTCAGAAAACAGGCTCATGAATTATGAATACATTTGTTACACAATTTACATTAATTTTGCCATAGTTATCCAGCTCCCTCTCAAATTACTGAACTTCCAGGAGCTTTGCAGATTCCATGGTCTAATGGTGTTTACCCGACTCAATGAGCTAAATGTAGTTAGTGCATCATCTCAGTTGGAAGACATTAATTTTCCATTATGGGATGTTGTTGTAGTTACCTGCTGAGACCCACCCCCTGACACAAGGCAGGAAGTCTCCCTGTCGAAACCTCACAGGAAGCCACATTTCTAGGAAAAGTCATTACGATTAAATTTTTTTTCCTAACATGAAACTACAGTTCACCGCCGTGCCGTTGGTGGAGAGGAACAGGATTTGTGCTCTAAATGCCGGCTGAAGGGAGAAAATTGTCAAAATAAAAACATTAAACACCAACAAACGCTCAAGGCAAGGTGCTATTTTGCACTAATGTCCCTGTAGATTACTTTGCCTTGACTTGAGCTTCCATGGCTCAGAGGATCGGGGGATTTTGTTATTTTTACTTCATCTCACTGACATGGGTTTACTTTTGCGATAGAGGCGACAATGATTTCAAAATAAATATCTGCCTGTACAAATCATTTAATATACCTTGGAGTTTTATTACCAGTGAAGGATGACCAGTTTTGTCACTTCCTTGATTTTGAAGTAATGTTCTTTATTTGTAGATATTGATACTTGAGACACGGCACCAATAACTGGAAGTTATTATCATATTTTCATTAAGGATATCTTTCAGTGTTTTTAAATAAACTGAGGCTGAGACATTTGCGCATATGTGTGCGTGCGCGTGTGGGGGGTTGATGTACTTTGATGGTTAAGTAAGGGGGGTGGTTGCAAGTGCTAATTGTCCTCTTCAGGACTGGCTTCCTTCCTTCCATCAATGCTCTACATCACATCTGACGTTGCAATTACAGCTTCCAACATCCCAAAAAAAAAAAAAACTGTATAGGGCGGCATGCATTTTTGTTGCCCACTCCCCACTTTTAGCTTCCCTAATGAGCAGAGTCCAGAAGTGGCAATCAGAGGCATTCATTCCCTGAAATTGACTGTGGAAAGAGGGCGGATGGAGCGGGGAAGAGTTTTAGGATGCATCTGCAGCACTGGCAGTTGAAGATTAGGAAGGACCGATGGATACTCTGAAAGAGAGAGAGAGAGAGAGAGAGAGAGGTCACCAGATCTCAGTGGGGACTAATGATTAGTTTTGACCTCTTAAATGAAAGGAATATAGAGGTCAGACATGGAATTTATTGGTTTTCACAAGATGGACCCAGCATGGTTCACCCAGGCCAGAAACTCTAAACAGTTGGTAACTGGTAAAAACTACAAACAATGGAAGGACAGACATCATTTAGGAGATATACAGTAAGAGATGAGGATGCTGTGTTTACTATATTACACATTTTGCTTTCAGCGTTGGTAGAGACCCTCCTTTTGAAGTGAATGCAGTGGGGTTTTATGTAAGAGCTAGTAAAACATTGAAGCTCCTTTGAGTATCTTTAGACTGCCTTGTGTAAATTAGCATAAGTGAAGAAATCATCAACATCCTTTCTGTGTGTAAGCTCCGATGGCTTGAACATGAAATTCTTCAAAACTCTCCAGCTTGACATATGGGGGTCCTATTTATTTATGAACTGTTTAATTAAGATGGAACGGCAACTGTTCAGATCTCTACCCCTCACCAATCTCCAAGAGTCTCTGATTTATTTTTCCAGACATATCCCATGACATATTAGCTGTGTTTTAATGAACAAAATGTGCGAGTCAACGTGATTCACTCAGTGTTATGCAGTTAATTAGGAGATGTGGGGGAGCATAATATCTCTGTACGAGATATTTTCCCTTGCAAGACTTAACGATGATCTCCCCACGTACAGAATACAGTTTTTAGGACAATAAACACCGCTCAAAGGTGTTTACCCAATATGGGTAAACCCTTACTGAATAAAAATGTTGCATCATTAAGTTAGTATAAAATGTCTCTTATATCTTTTAATTTTGCAGTATATCAGGACAGTGCTTACATTAATTCTAGAACACTAAAGCTATGGCACCAAAGTTGGAGCCAAAATCAAGACGGACACAAATGTTTTGGATCGTCTGTCATGGCAGCATTGGTTTGTCTGCAAACCTTGGCATTTGCATTCTTAATTATGTAGTATAGCCGTGTCTAATTGTAACTTTGAATAGTAAATCACGTAACTTTACATGCTTCCAAACAACTTAGTGCATCGCTCCTGACAGATGATGGCTGTTGCTGCTGAATAAAGTGGAAAGTGACCATAAAGATTTAATGCTTCACTCGCTCAGCTTAAGTGCCTCGCCTGGGGTCAACAGTTCCCTGTGGTATTTCCAAGGAAATCAAATGCATGCACGCCCACACACACGCACACACACACGCACACACACACACACACACACACACACAGTGAGAATTCTGAATTGCAGCAAAAGGAGTAAATTTTTTATTCAGATACCTTCAAATCTAGGGCATTTTGCCAGTAATCAACACACTAAACCGAGTAATAAACATGTTTTTATATTGTTTTGGTATTTTCATTGCGTAAATCCTATGAAATCCAATATAGTTTAATATGTTAATTGTATTTCCCATGGTACTGTGAGAATGTACAGATGCCTGTCCATCTCCTTCATATTCACTTTGAAGACACAGCCAGTGTAAAATGCTCTTTTTGCTCCATAGTTGCTGAAATGCAGTTGTTCCTTTTGATTAAAATTCAATCTTTGCACCTTTCACACTGCTATGGTAACTGGTCAAATGAGAAGCAGTCAGATTTATGTTGCAATGTAATCGTAGGGCTGTGGTGCATAACATTCAAAGCAGATGGTCTGCGGTACTATTGCACGTTAAATAGAGAGGGAACTGTGTCGTACTACTACTGTAATATCTACTGGACCCTGTACTATATAACTAAGTCAGAAGAGCAAAATGCTGCAACCATTAGGTATGTGTCTGAAATTAATATTCCTCCCTAAATCTAGTGTAGTGTGGCCTGTAATTGCAAATACTCAACACCTGTAGGTGTAGAGCTATACAAATGACAAGTTTAGTCTCGACATTTCGTAAAACCCCTCCTGAAACTGCTCATTGAGTCCAAACATTAACAGATCGTACAGTCAAAAAGTGACTAAATACACTGCTTGTCTCGGTAGCAAAGTGAGCTGTTCATGTCGTCACTTTGACTACATTTACTGCACTCAAGCTACATTGACTACATTTTCTTATTTGTCATGACAGACGAGCATGGACAGTTAACGACAAAAGAGTGTAGAACTCTTTTACAGAAATCTACCAGAGTCACTAAATGTAGAAGTCTACACCATTACCCTTTTCCTAACTTTTAGGGTCTGGGGGAATTTTGGTAATTGTGGCTTACAAATGATAGTGTTTGCTTGATTGACATGTGACTCGGCCTCAAATTAGTCATGTTGGTTAATTCATGCTCACACTTAAAAAAATCTGAATGTGGGACTTTTGCTCCTAGTAGTTGACTAATATAGCGCCATGCAGTAAATCCGAATCTAATCTTTAAATCATCCGTTCAGAATCCTTTGGGTGAAGTGCTTTTCTACAATGTACTGTATGTGCAAAACGGAAGAAGCTGCAGTGACCTGCAGACTAGTTGTTCATACAGACACAGTCCTTGAAGGAACACTGACTCGATTCCAGTACTGACAAAAGCTTAAATTATTGTTTATATTCAGGACTAATGAATCAAAGCCTTTCCAGTCTTCGCGTAGCTATTTGATTAAGGGACAGTGCAGGCAGAATGTAATCGACACGGCTTCGTCTCAGCGTGCCTTGCTACTCTTTTCTGTTTTGGCCGAAACATCAATAAGGCATTTGTTTGATAGAGAAGAGCCGTTGGTGAACATTTCTTAGAATACACAGCATGTTCCACACATTACGACCACGGCAGAGTGTGCTCACTGCTGTGAGGAAAAGGCTGTGAGTGAGGTCGCGTTGCCCCCTGTGCTACAGAGATTTTAAAGGCGCCCAGCTCTACTCCTGAGGAAAGCTGAGAAAAGCTCAACTCTACAGATCTGGTCAGTCTTGCCAGTCCGGGTGCGGTTGTTGTAAGTTAAGTTGTTAAGAGTTTCAACAATGCGTACCTCAAAAAGTTCTGTACTCGGGGAAACAATCTGGACAACCAGAAATGAAGCACTTCCTCCTGTGTAGTCCGGTGGCTACCTCAGAGAACTGCCCAGTCTGAGCAGAGTGGGTAAGTTACGTCCTCAGTGCAACACACACACACACAGAGCTACAGCGTCATGTGATGAAAGAGACTGCCTTCTACTCTGTCTACTCTGCCTATGTATGTTTGAACGCTGCTTAAGTCTTTTCTTCTTTATTAAAATCCCAGCGAGCTGTAGCGTGTGACTCCATAATGTCAGTTAGCAGCTTTGGACCCAATGCGCAATATTTTCACTTGATTTCATTTTATGTTAAAGTATAGAGTATGTTTCTTCGTTTTAGAAGGGGGCAAACTCTGTGTTAATAATTTAAAGCACTGCGAGACGTGGAAGCCTTTAACATCAGTCTATAACTCTCAGCAAGATTGTAGAAGTCTTCTTAGTCCCTTACCTCACACTATCTCTTCCTTTCTCTCCCATAGAATAGATATCCACAATGAATTATTAAAGCACTTTAAATTCTGCCACAGTTTCTATATTACTTAAGCTGTGCAAATACACTATGCATTATGGATCAGCCTACTGAGATGAATATTATTCACATTCAATCAGAACCATTTTTCTACATCTTTTAAGCAGATGTTTTTACAAATTGCCCTGGTTTGTTTCTGAGCCCTCGAGGGCCATGCCTGCACTTTTTGGCAATGAGAGACATGCAGCAATGATTACGCAGTGAAACTTTATCTGTGCCCAGGCCTTGTAAAAGCCAGTGATTTGTGGATGTGTCAAATGTTTTTTGGATATTGTGGGATTTAATATCTCGTGCCAAGGGTGCACCCAGTAATAAGCTGCACATAAAGCCATTTATTGTTGTTATTTAATGCTTCATGACTTTTATACACTTCGATAGTTCTTGCTTTTTTGGTAATGCTCGCTCCCGCTAAAGTCATCAAAGGCACTATCGTCAAGAAATACAACAATTTTGGGATCTGCAAGTAAATAGGTTTTTCTGTCAGTATGACATGTGCCTTCAGGAGGCACATAAAGTGCGGTGGCCATATGCTGGTGAGAGTCCTTGGAGGATGATGCTATTTAACATGCCATTCTAGCACCACAAGGGGCTTGGGAAGCAAACACACTCTTCCTTCTGACTTAGTCTATGTGTCCATCTGATTTAACGAGGGATATAGGAAGTGTGTAAGGGAAAGAAAGGGATAGTGGTGATGGCTCCTATTTTTCTCTGTCCCCTCCAGTTGTGTGTTGTTGCTGCTGTCCTGAGATCCTGCGTGCGTGCGTGCGTGCGTGCATGCGTGCGTGCGTGCTTTCGTCCGTCCGTGCGTATGTGCGTGCTTTCGTGCGTGCGTGCGTGCGTGCTTTCGTGCGTGCGTGCGTAGGATGACGTGACGAAGTAAGGTCTTACAAGGTCATTCAAGAAAATGCTGAACATGTCAAATGCTGCTTTCAAAAGCAAGAAATGCCAGAAACCTCAGTATTAGCATGTCATTATTGTAGGTGGTAGAATACATTAATTTAGTTTGATGCAAGTATCGGTCTTTGTGCATCTATGGACTGATGAACATACATATAACCCTGGTTGACATTGCCTGTTTTAGTTTATATCGTGTTGCAGTACACTAGTGTCTAAATCTGCAGCAGTCAGTTGAATGAAATCAGTTGTTTGCTAAACAATAGTGGCCTGTGTTCGTCAGACCTAAAAGCAAAGCAGAAGAAAGTGGCAGATGAGGAAGAAGAGAGCAGGAGTCAGCTGCAGCTGGCTGATGGAGGGCTGGATGTGGAGACGGGGAGCAAAGAAAATGGGCGGAAAACAGAGGGGAAGAGGAGTTGGCCAGATACGATGTGAGCTTGTCTCCTTCTAATGGCAGAATTATGACCCTGCTC
Organism: Bovichtus variegatus; assembly: GCA_943593645.1. NCBI lineage: Eukaryota > Metazoa > Chordata > Actinopteri > Perciformes > Bovichtidae > Bovichtus > Bovichtus variegatus. The sequence goes on along the minus strand of CALSCE010010667.1, from coordinate 3,363,331 downwards.
CATCTGCCACTCAATCATAACCAACCAATCGGCGCCGGTTCCGTTAGACACTCCCATCTGTACTCACCGCCGAATTAAGGATGTAATCAAACGCTCAGATGTCAAGGAGATGGGGGGACTCGTAGTTTAGGTGTAATGTTCCCAGTATGTGTGACAAGTGATGCTGCTTTTGGCTTTGGTCATTTGATTTTGTGCCCCAATATTGATGCAACGTAAGTTAAGAGAGATGGAGCTTTTCCTTATGTCTGTTGTATTCGGATGTCTTACAGTGATCAGTAATTTCAATTTTGAGTCTTCTCTCTTTCAAACCACTTGCTAGCGAAAGCCGTCATATCCCAATCAGAATCATGGCATGGTGGGAGTCTGGCATCCTGTGCTTCTGCCAAGACAACAACATGTGTGTGTGACTGGCTGCGTGTGTAAGTGTGTGTGTATGTGGCTTTTTTGTGTCTTTTCTGTTTTCTAAATGAAAATGAAAGCTTGGCAAGTTGCAAAGATCAAATCACAACTTTCTAATTTCCTGATACAATAGCTTGGAATGAATTTATCCTTTTTGATTGATATTGGCTTTTCTATGCCGCGTGCTGCACATCTGTCTGTAAATCTCTGCTTAACACTGGCTGTGAAGATGCCATTTGACAACGTGCTGTTATTGCTCCGTCTTCACTCGTCTGTGCGTCTTTTCTTACCTTCTTTTTTTCACCTGTCTTTTGCCTGCCTGAACTGGATGAAGTTGGCGGCGGTGGGGGGGTGTTGAATGAATGTATTTGAATGATTTTGTATGCAGCGACAGCACCGTTCTGTTTCATTGCAGGAGCCTTCGCCTTATCTCCTTAATGGATTATGAGCAAGGGAACAAAAACAGAGGGAGGCAGAGTGAGAGTGATTGGACTCCCTGCAAAGGGCCGGCAGGAAACGGACTGCAGCCAGATAAATAAAACACTCTGCCCATACATTTCCTCTCCCCGAAAAATCACAGATGTTATTAAGAAAGAAGACAATAGGGACAGCTTGTAGTCAAGAGTCATTTGAGCTTCTGTAGTCTTTGTATTCTGATTTACCTGCTCACTGGTGGTGGCATAGATATGTTTTGTGCATTCCCGCTGCAGCCAGCAGAGTCGTGTGTTAATTTGTGTTCTGAGACATTACACACGGTCCCCTTATTGCTGCAACTGAATGTTTAAGTAGCTTTAGCTGTCAAGCACCTCAGTTAGCCAGTCCATGTTCTAAATGTCGACGCACCGATGTTTGCTGTGCATGGAATGCATAGTTCTGAAATTGTCTGCAAAAAACTGTGGGTGCAGAATGCCTAAATGTATTTGGAAAAGAAGGTCATAGTATATAAAGATCAATACATTACCAAACTATGAACCTCAAGCATCAAGGAAAAAAAAATCCAAATGTGCTTCACATTTAAGCATAATACCTAATTATTGTGCTGAATATATGCATAAACTGCAGCCATCAGCGGTGTGAAGTCTGAAGGTGCTTTTAGCTAGCAACTAGCTGTTAAAGCAGAATATTTTCTGCATGTTGGACTCCTTCATGCTGGTAAATTATGATTTTCCAAACAGAAGTAAAGCACTCCAAGGCTCCACAACTGCATTTCCTTAATGGCCAAGGGTTAATTCAATGGAGCTGTTTGCTGGTAGTGGCAAGAGTCTTATGTCTGAAATTATATTGATCAAGAAAAGACAGGTTAGTTTGAAATGATTTGACCTGTTGGGACTTCTAGTCCAACAGACTTCCCAACATAATGCTATTCATATTCTGTGCTGCCTGGGGTTAAATCCAATTTGCTTTTACCATTTGGTTTATTTAAGAGTAAACCTTGCTTAAGGCCATAGAACATGTTTCATTTTTTTTCATTTCAAGGTTTACTTCCGAGAACTCTCTCCCCAAGACAGGCTAGTGTATGTTTACAGTGCATGATCCCTGCCAGCTATGATGTTTCAACAGATATTTTTGCTATTATTGTCCTTCATGTCAAGCATTATCCCCTGTACAGTAGCCTTCTGTAGCCTACAGTAGATATGTTTAAACAGTAAGAGCCATTATATATGTCATTGTGGTTGTAAACTCTTTTTTTTAATTTTTGGTTTTTTTATCGCATTTTAACATATGCAAGGAAAACTCCCTGTGGTGGCACAAAAATAAGTCTCTCAGAGACGGTAAGGTCCATTGTTTCTGTTCTTACTATTTTTACTCCCGTTTGATAAAGGAATGACCTTCAATAGGTAGGAAATCTTCAGCCTGTTGCTTCTATGTGCTAGAAGCTAGTGTGCTTGCTATTTCTGTGGGGTTGATTGTGCTGTGACTCGATTGGCTACAGTTGTGATTAACCAGAAACTGAAGGTGTTTTAGTGATGACGGTACGTTTTAGAGAAATCAGGACTGTAACATTTCTTTGGTTATCTTTCCAAAGATGTCCCAAAAAAATGTTTTGTTATGAATTTCATCATATTGGGAATATATATTTTTTTTTACATGCATGGATTGCCACAGAATGTGAAATGTTTGCTCGGTAGTTTGACCTGATTCAGAAGTTATTTAATGTTACTATTGTTTGCCAACAACAGCTGGAGCTCATTGTGGAAATCATTCTTTTAATTCTATTGATCTGCGGTTTTGGCAAGATGTGTGCAATATAGCCTCCAGTAAGCTAAATAAATACTTTGGGCTGGTGTTATGATGCTCACATGTCTGTTAGAATGATCTTTTGGTTTTGGGTTTTTACGAGCAACTCAAAAACATTTTACCCTGCAGTGTTTTTCCAGGTTAATCTCTGACCCTCTCTCTCTCACTCTGTGTGAGACTTTGCAGAGGAGAGATTCTTTTTTTTGATGATTTGTGTACAGTAAGAGATGAGAAATCCAGTTCAAGCCTTTTCTGCCAAACAGTTCTGTGTGTTCCATAAGTACTCCAGAGGAAAAAAAAGCATTTGTGAGAGCAATAACCTTCGGGGGTTGCGCCAAATGAAAATGCTTTTTTTTCTAAACCCCCCACACCTCACTCAAGAAGTGTTTGCTTGTTTTCTGTTACTACTCGCTCTCTCTCTCTCTCTCTCTCTCTCTCTCTCTCTCTCTCTCTATCTCTCTTTCTCGTTTTTACCTTTGATTTGAACTCTGACATCCAAGTCTGCCCCAGGATGTCTGTCACAAACTGCAGTCCAACGTTGTGACAATGCTTTTTTTCTTCCCGTGCCTTTTATGACCTTCTTTTCTTCCTCTTTCTGTTCTTTTTTTCTGTTTTTTCCCTTTCAAGGTCTGGCGCACCTGACGTTAAACGACCAAGGTATGGGTTCATTCCTTTTATTTTGGTTCTGTTTTTTTTTTTTTTTTTTTTTTTTTTTTAGAGGAATTGACTCAGCCTCTCCCCCCCAACCCCTCGAAACTGCCGCTTTCCCTCACAATTTCCTCCTCTGCGTTTCACCTTCTCTCGGTGCCATGTCCCTCCATTACTTCCCAAATCTTCCCTTGTCTTTTTAACTCTCTGCAACATCCTCCCCTGTTGCTGCCCCTTTCTCCCTCTCCTTCCACAACTCTTCATTCTTTTGGTTGTGCCTCCTAACTCTCCTCCCTCTCCCTGCCGCCATGTCTTTGTGCTTTTCTGTGACCTCCACCAATGTGTGTCCCACCCCTTGTCCTGTCCTATGGCTCACGTCCTGGACCTTCACCTCTGACCACCTTTGTCCCCGACGACCTGATCCCGGGGCTGAAGGTAACACTTTTCTGCTATCCCTTTTGCTTGGGTTTAAACAGAAAGTTTAAAAAAAAAACAACAACAAAAAAAACACAAAGAAAAACTGCTGATTCTATTGGAAATGTGTTTGTTGGTCAAAGTTTCAAAAGCAAAATGTGTTCACACTCCCATTCACTAACACTTCAAGGTGAAAGTGTTGTCGAATGTGCAGAGTTTCTCTTCACCACTCTGCTGACATTCTCATTGTTTGGCATTCTGATTTAAAGGGCTACCGTTCAAGTTATGATATAACGTAAGCACATGTGTTAGACTTTTTATGAGAAAACGTGTGTAACTGTTTTGATTTTGCTATGTACTCTGGATGTTGATGCTATGCTGTGTACATCTTACACTACAACTGTTTAACCCTGCCACACCACACTCTATTCCCTCAGACTTTATTCTGCTCATATTCTAGCCTTTTGTGTATTTACATTTTTTTTTTCTTTTTTGAAAGAAGGTATTTAAATCATGAGCAACAGACTTTTAATTTGAAAATGTGATGTAATGTTGTGTATTCTTGCAGCCAAAATGCATTTTAAACTACACACCAAGCTCCAGTCTGACTATTTACCATGCCTCACAGTTATGTTCTCCTCATCCGCTGACCTTTCTCTGCCTCTGGCCTCCCTGCAAGGACTGTCCAGAATGAGGAAAAAAAAAAAAAAAAAAAGTGTTAAAGCAAAGTTCACAAGAGAGAAAGAAAGTAAACATGTGCAGTAGCCAGTGAATGTTCTGACCTTTACTGGTGTGGAGAGAGCTTTCTCTCTTCTATCATCATAGTCTGTGATTCACGCAGACTTGAGCAACAACCCATTTCCTGACACACTCCGTTTCACTGATTATTCTCGAGTTGTTTTCCCATCATCTCAAGATACTGAACAATTGAGGGAAAAGCTCATGTTTCACTGCCAAGTTCAGAAAGTGACTCGCCTTGGGTTAAAAAGACCATTCTGCTTTGTAGTGATCCCTGTTGAAGCAAACATCACCTACCCAATAACTGCCTCTCAACTCGCCTCAGTCACTTTGATCATTTGTTGGATTTTGGCTTCACAAAAAGGGGAGGAAAACATTATATTACTGCTGTATATCAGTTCTCTTTATAGGTCATTCTAATTGTAGGTTATATAGAAAACTTAGATTAGACCTTAATTACGGCTGTGAATAAATTAAATGACTGCAGCAGCAGAATCAAAGTCAACTTTAGCGTCTGTCATTACACTCCATGTGTTAAATAATATTCAGTGAGAATATCAATTTGAATTGTCACTAAAAAATAAAAGAAAAAAGTTCCATGGTTCTCAATTCTACCACTGCAGTTAAAATGTCCCTTAACGGTTCCGGCATCTTAAATGTTAGGATTTCCTGCTTTTCTCTATTTTACAGCGTTATAAATTCAATTTCTTTGACTTCTGGACTGTTGAATAGAAGAACACAATTGAAGATGTCACATTGGGGCCCTGAAAAAATGTGATGGGCATTGTTTTTATTATTTTGTTTTAATGATTAATCTTTTATCAAGAAAATAATGGTCTGATTAAGTGGTGCAACCTTAAAGAATTGTTGCATCATGATTCAGTTAGCATGCATGGCACTGTGGTCAGTTTATGCTTAAGTATGAAAATTAAGATTACCTTCCACCTTCACTTTACTGTTTGTAGTTAACATCTTTTTGTTTTATGTTTCGGAGTTGTCCATCCGTCTGTACTATTCTTATGAACACGATATCTCAAGAATGCCTGGGGGAAGTTTCTTCAAATTTGGCCTAAATGTCCACTTGGACTTAAGAATGAATTGATTTAGACTTTGTGTGACCTCACAAATCCCGTTTTTTTTGGCCATAACTCAAGAAGTCATTATGCTAATTATGAAAATGTTACACAAATGTCTAAAAGGATTAAAGGAAGTGATGGCATTTCGGAAAGACATGGATGTAACCTGCAACTTGACTTGTTGGTGGAGGCATTCAGGCATGAAGCAGTAATTCTAGCCTCAGCCCAGGAGAAAACGTGTGTAAAATGCTTCCTCTCATTTGCACTGTACCCACTTTTTAACCATCATCGAGCAAGATCATTACCAGGTTGTTGCTCCTATATGGCTCAACACATGGCTCTATCCCCAGCAGACATTCGCTGCCACCAGCAGATGAATCATGATTATACTCTTTTCATCTCTACGCAGCCTTTACTCTGCCTCCATATGAGATCTCGCACAACCTGCTGCCATTTAACTCTGATCCCTGTCTGTAGTCCATCCTGGACTAGGCTGAATGTTTACTATAGTCACTCTCTTGTAGCACGCCGAGCACACACCGAGATAATAGAACATACCAGAAGAATGAGAAATCTGACATTATTTTATCTATACCTTCCCATCATCTCCCCTGAGACACGCCCTGATCCCAACATCACACATTCTGGCTCCAATGCACCATGTCTAGGGCATAGCTGTGTATTTCCTGGCCCCCACAAGCAGCTGAATCTAAACTTGAAAGGTGGCTGAAACTGAAAATGACATAACTATTTTTTATTTTTTATTTTATTTCAAATGACAGAAAGAGGGTTTGGATTGTGGAAGATGTGGGGGAAAAAGTTGTAGAGAATGAATAGAATCCATCACATGCACAGCTCAGCTGCTTTAATGTACATGTCACTGACTGCAACCCATTTCCCTCTCTCTCTTTAAAACATTACTTTAAAAAAAATAGTGTAACAACAAAAATCGCAGGCATTCAAGGGAGGTCTAATGCATAATTCTGTTAGGAGATAACATAAAACTACTCTACAGATACCAATATGTATTTTTCTTCTTTTATTACTGTGTTTTCATTAGGGATAACCCATGCTAAAAAACCCTAGGTAAATAACCTGGGGGATGGAGGCCATATTAACAGAGTTCAAAGTAACTTTCCTGCTGGCTTTGCTAGTTTTATCAAACAGTACCTTCCAACCATTTATATATATATCACCCTGTAGCCAGTATACTGTAAATACAGTGTTTGTTCCCAATGGACAGGCCTAAAATATCTTAAAAGAGAAAATTCAATAAACCTATTTGGTAAAGGCAAGAATGTGTGACATGTTAGCAAAGTTGATGATTTTCAATGGAGGATTTAGTCACCTCAAAGCTTCCCAGGCATCAGCTTTCCTTTCTTGTGTTTGTGTGTGTGCACATGTATGTGTCAGGACAGGCATGATTTTAACACAAAAAAGAAAAATGGGGGGTTTGGTCAATGCAAACGATCAGAGTCAGTGCCTCAGCCATCACATAACCAGGCCAAGAAAATCAATGTCAGTCCTTTCTCAAACCCAAGGCTGCCCTTCACAGCTGTAGGAAGGACAAACCCCCGGCTTTAGTCACAGCTGATCTCTATCTGCCTGTCTGTAAGACTGCTGCCAACCTCACACACCGGGCCACATGCTTGGAAAGCAAAAGATTACATTTAACAATAAAATAATGATTATCATTCAAAAGGAGACAACAGCCATGAACTCTCTGAACAATAATTGTCACCAACCAAAGTACTTGATAAACCTCACCCTAAATGTTTACATTTAAAGACCGAAGTATAATAGTATTTAAATTGTTATAATTGTTAATTGTTTATTAATTACCCACTGCTCTCTCTACCGCTTGTCTTTACTACACACTTGAATATGAATCTTAATATAGAATATAGCATCTTGTCAACTATCATGGCAGTGGAGAAACAAAAACTAATTGTTGTTCAAAAATATTGCTAAAGGAAATTCATTGAAATGCCTAAATATATTTTGATTGGAAGAATACACTGAGAATGTGTCCCAACATAACCTTACCTGGTTCATGCATCAAAACAAATAAAATTGACATGAGATGGTGAGATGAGTTTCGATTTTATACTGTGAAGACATTCTGTAAGTGCAACAGCATAATAGTAATAATAATAATAATACAAATAATAATAATAATAAATAAATAAAAAGATATTCCACAGGAGACCTTTCAAAAAAGCTTATCTTGTCAGAGAACTGACAGGCAGCCCCTAAGGAATCTGGGCACATATGCATATTTCAAATGTATTATGTATATATTTAACTTTGGAAATGCAAAGGCATGGACTACAAAGCCATGAAAAAAATCACATTCCACATTACACCCTGAGGTTGGCCCCATCTAACTCCATAAAATCCATTGAGATTCCATAAAGTCTGTCTTTAGCTTTTATAAGCTATAAACTAAATATGTGATCGAAATAGCATGCGATATGAAATGTGTATGATTGACTTAATTAGGAACTGATGATAATACAAGTGGAGTATATAATGTACTTATAATCACCCTGGGTTTCAGCACTAAAGGCCAGTAAACTCAGTCTTGAATGGAAATGGCCATATTGTTAAATAACTTGCTAATTGCATTGACCATCATGGGAAAGCAAACCAATGACAGGGTAATCGTTAAATGTAACGGATATATAGAGTAAACTGTATATTAACAATAATTTATTTTCCTGTTGTCTTTCCCCTCCTGCAGCTACACTAACTAAAGTTTGGAATCTAATATTACTTTGGTCCTCGTGGACAGCTTAATAATAATTTACAGTACAGCAACAGTAAACAGTATTGATCCAGTGTATAGGTAGTTGTATCCGTCTCATAAAACTCAATTTCACTTGATATGAACTGTCAAATTTATTGTGCAGTATATACTCTACTGTATGCTAATCTGGATGTTGCCTAGTTCCTTGGCACAGCAGTCTCCAAGGTGTTCCTGTGCCGCTCTAAACAGCTGCCCTGAAGGTGTTTCAGCTTTAACAAACTAATTAACGGGCCCTTAAATAATTAAAACTGCCGTTTCCAATAATAGAAAAAAAATGTGCAAGTTAATGGCTCTAAATTGCCAACATTTCCAGCCCCTTGGCTTTGGAATTGCAGATGCTTTTGCACACGGACCATTTGTTTTCTATGTAAATGAAGTCCCCCACTGCCACCAACACCTTTTTTGGAGAGGCCAGCACAATGCATACTGGGAATCAAATTAACCAGGCCCTGGGAGATTGTCTCTTTTCAGGTTTAATGTAGATCTCGTTGTAGATGCTGTGGAGAAAATTAAGGGAATATCCAGCCTGATCTGATCTAATCGCGAATGTAATAGACTAGGTCCAGGTCAAGATAGCGATCTCTGTCTGAGCTCACTGAGGGCAGTTTATAGAGTCCATGTGCCACTGTGTTTGGTTGAGGCTATTTAAACACACTGAGAAGTGCAGTAAAGCTCAGTACAAGTGTGAAACCGTCATAACATCATTCTTTATCCTGGAAGGTTTTTTTTTTTACTTGTAATTAATGTATAATTGTATTGCTATATCAGACTAATACGTGCCTTGAAAAAGTTGGCATTTTAGTGTTGTTCTCATCTCATATAATGAATATAAAACAGTCAGAGTAGTTTTACAAATTATCCATTACTATCTATGTCTTGTCACTTCACCTCAATTCATTTTTGACATTTTAATCTAGAGTTGTGAGAAGTGCGCATGGAATTATGCATGGACTGCATATTCTAAATGCTTTTTAAGATAATTTTCTAAATTGTGGGGAAACGCCAAATTATTGAATAATATTAAATATTTAAAATTCTAAAATTACTGATTTTAAGTACAAAAAATGTATTTGAATATGCTTCAAACCTCCTCTCTCTTTTGCTGATGGCCTTGGCCAAATACATTTGCATTGATAGCTATAGTCCTGCATATCCACATCTTTTCCCCAACAACCACCATTAGTGTTAGCTAAGTTGTATTTCTAGTTGTCTTTTCAAATATATATGGCTTTTAAATAAACTTGGTTTTTGGAAACCCATCATGTGTTCCAGAACTTTCTGACAGCAATAGCCCACTGCCTTTTTATTCCAACTAGACTTAAAATATCTAATTTTAACTACGGAGACTGCTTTCTCCCATAGAATGTATATAAGGCATCACCAATTGGTTCGTGGACTACCCTTTTAAAGCCTCAACTTTTGCAGATTGGCCGTTGCCATCTTTGTTTTTGACTGTAGCCGTCTTGTTTTTTTAATCTAATTTAGCTTTGAATGAAAATAATTATGTTCACAGCTTTAATGTTATAGTCATACTTTAATTTTGTGATTTTATCTAACACTTCCATTGTTGTTCGAAACATAGCTTGCAAGCCACGCCCCCTTATTCAGCACCTTTTTAATGCTATGAACATTAGAAATGATATAACAATTATTTTCCTACTACCATAATATGGGCTACATTCTTATTTCATAACTGAAAAGTGAAATAAAGAAATATTAGAAATGTTTGGTTCTTAAATAGTGCATTCACCAAGCTAATAACTGCACTTAAAATGAATAGAACATATATGTACTTATTGTAAGTCGCTTTGGACAAAAGCGTCAGCTAAATGAACTGTTATGCAATGTAATGTAATATACACAAAGAGTGGAGCTGCATATGGATCATAATTTACTCCAATAAGATCATCAAATATTTCGGAAAAAAATAGAAACTCACCAACTCTTTTTCAGCAAAATGCTGCTTTACAGTCAAAATGTCTCGAGGAGGATCCCATTTGTAGTTATGTTAGTTATCCTGTCACGTTTTCCCAATTGTTAAAGTTCTTTCTGTAATTTGAAAGGGTGGAAACAAAGTGACTACCAACTAAGGCTGTGTTGCAGCATGATTTGATCTGAAGTAATTAATTAGTGATAATGATATATGATATGATATATGACTTACAGTATCTTATCGCAGGTAAACATAGATTTAAACTTTGTCCTCCTTTTTTAAGTATACGATTTCTTCCTTAAAACTATGTAAATGGTGGATGAATATGTATAAAACAGTCCCTCCCTACTGATATACATACAATACATAATTGCTTTGCTATCTTATGTAAACTTATTATTATTATGCTGGCAAACCAAAAATGCGTTTTGCCAAATGCAGACGTAGCTCAGCAACATGAATTAATGCATTTCACTTCAGCACCGCCATGACTAAAAATGGGATGGCCACGCTTCAGCCAAAGGGAGCAGTTAACTAATCTGTTAAACTGAAGGAGAGCTGTTTTTCTAAACGTAAGAGAGTCGCTGGTTGCATATGCACAGTATATGTCAGAACTTTCAGTTTGAACTTAAATCTCTTTAGTAAAGCTTGAATTAACATTTTGGTAAAGTAGAAATATTACTATTTAGGTTTAGGTTTAATATTAAGGTGCTACATAATTCATTCACACAGCAAGGATTTCATCCAGTTAAAAATGTCATCCACACTGTACATCCCAAGGGATGATCATTTAGAATGTTTCAGTGACCTCTTCCAGTCTGTTCAGCAGACAGGGCATGGTGGGTTGTCTGGCTTGAAGCCTGCGAGGCTACTGCAGAGACATTAGGCCAGGATGACAGAAGTCCTCACACAGGCAGGAATTTCTCCTGACACAGCAGCTGGCTAAAATGGTGGAGCTCTATAACAGCCTGAGTCCGCTGCACACAGTCCCCACAGCCATATAGAGAAAACAAAAAAAAAAAGCCTGGGATGAGTAGATCTGTGGATATTGTGCCACTATAGCTACAACATATCATTGCTAGAGTACCATTATCATCAGTTTCTTCCATGTTATTAATTATAATACCTAGCCCAAAATATCCACATGTGT